>AYEL01083256.1:0-22286 GCA_000484575.1 Olivierus martensii | reverse complement strand
GGTGGTCCTCCTATAAGTTATGGTGAATCTGTGTGGCCCTTGGTTTTAACAAGTCTGTGCACCCCTGATATAGACTGTTCTATTGATAAAAGTTGAACAAATTTTTTGAATACTTGGCTTATACTTGGGCCAATTTTTTCATGCTAATTTTTAAATAGACCCTAAATGCCAAATTATATACTGAGACTTGATTTAAAGTTTGAGCTTGAATTGAGACTGAATAAAAGTGTAGAATTTGAAATCCCAATCGAATCCTAAACAATAATCAAGTCCCAAATTTCCTCTGAATGATTCTACTAATGGTTTTTAGGAAGTGTGAGAATTCACAATGCCTTAAAATTTGAAGTCTCAAGCATACATTAACTGGCATGATAAATTGCATGGATTGTATACAAACTCTCTTAATTAGAAGGTAAAATTGAATCTTGAAACTAAAAAATTATATTATTTATTAGTTATTGTAAGGTTCATAATAAGGACATTTGTCATCTTAAAAATGTTTTTAGAATTCTTGCCAATCAACATTGTATCTGTATGTCTATCCTTGCATCAAAACATTATAAGATTTTAAAAATAAAGATATTGAATGTGTATTGTTTATAATTTAAATGATAATATAATTAAAAGCAAATTATCTTTGTTGGAAGAAGTATGTTTTTTGACAGCATCTTAGGATAGTCTCTAGAAAATTTCCTATAGAGAAAACAAAACAGACTAATAGATTTTTATGGAGAAGATATAGATGGAATAAAAACATATTTTGATTACAAAAAATTATTTTGGAAATTAAGATTTGTAGAAAAAGTAGAGAAAATGAAAAAAAGAGAAGGAATGAATAAATAATATGCAAACTTTTTTTGGAAAAAGCTTAGGTGATAACCCCATTTGAGATTATATAAATGCAAATCCTATTCTTTTACTTTGTGGAGTTTTATCTTTTATACACATGTTGAACAATTCTCAATATGAAGATTCTGGAACAGAAGATTAATATCAGTACAAATAGTTCTTATTAAACATCAGTTTATGATTACACATACAAATAATCATGACAAGTTGGAAATAAATGAAAATAAGGATATTTCCTGTAGTCAATATTTGACCACATTACATATAGCGTGTCAGACAAGTAGCAGGTTTAGTAAGTTGTTCAGCTAGATCAGATGCTATACAGAGAAAAGTCTGAGATTGGAAACAGAAAAGTCTATACAGAGAAAAGTCTTGAGTTTGAATCTATACAGAGAAAGTCTGGAAAGTCTGAGATTGTTGTTGTAATTCATATGCATATGATTCATATTAGCTTAATATACTGGCAATATCTATTTTTTTGTCTGGTTTCTTTGATTTTATGTTCAGAAATTTGAGTATTAATAATGCAATAATGAATAATGTTGATTGCCATATTTTCCAATGGTAAAGAATATTAGTGGAACATCAATAAATATAATATACAAATGCTCCATATAAAATATTTTTGACTTTTGTCCATTTTGACATGTAATCTGGTCATGAAATAAAACTCCCTCATAAATTATAAATTGTCATGCTTCACTGCCAATTTGTATTAAAATTGTGTATAATTTTAAATTAGTTAAGCTGATTTTTTTGGTAGCATTTCTGCAAAGAATAATAATAATAATTTATTTAAGAGCAATAGAAAATTAAACATTAAAAGTGCATAAAAAAATATGAAGCAAAGTGCAATGGATTGGTTTTTCAAAAGTTATATCTGTTGTTTTTTTATCATATTACTGATAGAAAATCAATTAAAAATTAATTTTTGATCTATCCTTTTAAAATAATTTCATGCTTTAAAAATTCAATTGCTTGATGCTTTGAAAAACATCTTATTAAAGTTTCAATATATTTTATTGTATTATCTATTAAAATGATCCTTTAACCGTCTTCTTATACAATAAATGGAGGTTCTTTTTATATTTTTTTATAGTTTACAATTTTAAATGATTATTGAGTCCTTTTGATTTTTCTAAACATGTTTTTCATTACCATTTCATCTCTGATTTTCAAATGAATTTTAAAAGTATGATTACCTTCATTGAACTAGTTTAAAAAAATACTCCTGAATATTTTAATTTATTAACAATTTAAGTAAATTGTAATAAATGATTTCTAAATTAAATGTAATCTTATATAAATTAAACTTATTAATAAATTAAATATTTTATCAAATTTATTAATTTGATAAGAAAATTCTTGTATGCCGTAGAACAATGATGATAGAATTTCATAACTTCCTAGAACATCAAACATGCATATTACAAGGACAACTACCTTTTGTATGTCCTAAATTCTGTATAGCATCTGATCTAGCTGAACAACTTACTAAACCTGCTACTTGTCTGACACGCTATATGTAATGTGGTCAAATATTGACTACAGGAAATATCCTTATTTTCATTTATGAAATTATAAAATAAAGATTTTCTTTAAATTCTTTTATAAATTGTGATATAATACAATATTGAGAGGTAAGATAGTTTTTAATTTTATCATTTTATAGAAAATTTACTAAATCTTTTAAGTTTCATAATATAATCTTAATGTTGAAGTAAAAATATAAATAGGTCAGTTTGATTTTGATTATTTCATAATACACATTAAAACAGATATAGTTCATAAATTATTATTAAAAATAAGAATTCTATAGTTAGTTTATATTATGTTAGATAACTTGCATGCATATAAATAAGTTTTGCAGAAAAATGACACTTATAAAAATATATATTTTTTTATGCATTGAAATTTATCAAAATAAGATATTTGAACATTATAAAAATTACTATATACTAGTATGTTTATATATTTCTTTATGAAACTATTCTGTTCTAGTTTAATTCTAAAGAATTGAAAGAGATTTTATTAATTAAAGATAATCATTAATTATATTTGATATCTAGAATATTATGAAGACTTATAATCATTCAAATAATTAATAAATGACTTTTTTATTATATCATTTTATTTATTTCACCATACAAAATTACTTCTTGTTAGTTATTGACTTAAAATAGCATAAAAGTAGGATAAATATTATTAAGAAAATAATTTAAATCTTATTAAAATATAAATCTTTAATGAACTTGGAAAATATCAAATAGTTCATGCTTATTAACTAAACTGTTATTAATTTATATGTAAATCTGAACTAACAGTTATATGGTTTTACATATATTATGTATTTATTTTAATTTTTTAAGCATTTCATATATTTCAATTCATTTTCTGCTTTTAAATATTGTATATATGATAAGGATAAAAAATATTCTTTAATATATATTCTACAGGAATAGATAACTTAATTTTATATATAATTCTGTATTTATTTAGGCTTAAAATATTTAAAATGCTTATCTAAAATATTAAAAGTCTTTATTGCAATTTCTATTAAATTTTATAGATATATAATCCAATAGATACATATTTTATATCTGTTTATTCTTTTCAAGTAAACAAAAAGAAATTTATTTAAATTATTATAAAGTTTATTTAGATGGGGAAATTCTCTTATTTACTTAGCTGCTCTTCTAATTATTCTTGAATAATCTAGAATAAGCTGTTTTTGAAAAGATAAAAATATTTTGTTTATTGTATTTAAACAGATGGATCAAAAGACAAACATTTAAATTTTTTATTTTTATAGATAAAAAAGAATTTTAAAAATATTTATTATTGATAAATGCTGTTTATATTATTGAAAATTGTTTATTAATAAAAGTTTTTATATTGATAGAAATTAACCTGTTATGGATTTAATTTTTGAAACTTTTAAACAGTGAGACCTTTTCTTAAATGAAAATCTTACATGTAATTTCAGTATTTGCATAATAAGATTATGCATTAAGATGAATACTTTTAGCTAATCTCCTTCATGTTACATTCCAGTGTGATTGAGTGATAATCTTTTTTATGTCTTTTTCTGACTGTATTATGAATTTAAGATATATAATAATAATAATAATAATGAAGAAAATAGGTTTACTTGGAATATGTGCCCCTTAGAGCACAAATAATTCAGACTTCTGAAATTCCTCAAATGATGATGCCTTATTAAACTCCACAGAATTTTCTGAAGCTTGAAATGAATGCAGATGAAGGAAACAATATGCATGACCGAGACAGGATCTTAATAAATGATATTTGCTACTTACCTGGCTGTGTTATTTAAGTGTATTAGTATTTCTTAATGGTAATAGTAATGGTAATAATATATAAAATATAGAAAAATGCAAACTCTTCTATGAACTTATATTGAGATTTCATTGTTAATGGCATTAGAAAGTATTTGTAATTTTAAAATTATATTTTTCAAGAGGCATTACAATTTAATTTTATTTTATCTTAAGTTTAGCCTATTAATAAAAACAAAAACTTTGACTATTGCATTAATTTAAAAGTTAAACATTTTTCATTATATCACATTTATAAGAATCAGTTAAATAGTTATACTGTAAAAGGAATACACAGTTTTATTATTAATATATAATAATGAAATTTGAATAAAACATATTATGAAACCTTAAGTTCAGTTCAGTGGAACCTAAGACTCTCTAGAATGTTGTTTGAAAACAATAATTTAGTAGATAACTTACAAAAACAAATTACAATATTTATTTTTATTATAAATATTGTTGTTTTAATATTTAATTCTATAGAAAAAATTATCTCATTTTAAAAATACAAAACAGAAATTTTTATATTTTGATTGAAACTTATTTTAATTATATATAAACAATATCAAATTAAGATAAGCTCTGGTAAGTCTCTCTCTTAATATCTACAGATGAAAAGCAATATAAAAAGAACTGAACTTAGATTGCTGCTTCAATAATGCAGTCACATTAAAGTTTAATATTAATATAAGTTTAATATTTCTTTTACTGGAGTATTAATGTAAATCTTTACAAATTATTGATTTTTGATTAAAGAATTTTTTGATTTCTCAAATGACTGAATAAATTTGGAATGTTTCAGATTCTTTTTACTTAATATTCTATAATTTAACAGAAAAAAGGAAAATTAAAAGGAAGAATAGATCTGAAATCAGTTAAATTTATTGAGTGCCTTAATGATGATGCTCTTGACAGGAAATATGCTTTTCAAGTAAGTTTATGTTGTTATTTATGCAATATTATTTTTGTAATGTTTTCCCCATGATATAATTGTTTTATATTGTTCTTTTTAACACTTTTTGTTCTTTTTAATGCATTGACTCCATCTATACTGTTAATCATATGTTATCAGGTTATTTTTTAATGAAATTCCTGACATACCTCATTGTTAAATGGAGAGAAAAATTGAAAAAAAAATTTTATGATGAAAAGGTTAATATAAAGGTTAATGAAAAATCAAAAGTAAATAACATTTGATTTTTCATCAGCCTTTATATTAATCTATTTGAAGACATTTTTTTCTAGTAATTTCTGTTATCTTGCATATAAGATTTTATATGTACAATGATTCATCCTACCATTAATAATAAAAATGAACCAAAAGCACAAAAGTAGGAAAATAACACAAATTTATTTTGAAAACGTTTTCGGCTCTTCGATAGCCATCATCAGTCAAACATATGTATTAGTCATATGTTCGACTGATGATGGCTATCAAATAGCCAAAAACATTTTCAAAATAAATTTGTATTATTTTCCTATTTTTGTGCTTTTGGTTCATTTGAAGATTTTATATGTTACTTAATAAGATGCTTGAATAATAACAAATTAAAAATTATAATTAAATAATCTATTATAGTGATTTTAAAATTTATTAATTTTTCTTGAATTTTTAATATAATTACATTTGTTTAAATTTTCAGATAGGTTATAATGATTATCATCTTTATGTTATTGCATCATCTGCTGATCAGAGAGATGACTGGATTAATACCCTGAGAAAATGTAAATTATAAAGATTTTAATTTTGTAATGCAAAAAGGATACTTTTAAATTAATATATATATATTTGGTTTTATAAAATATCATAGATTTTAATTATCTCTATCAAGTACATTTAAAATAAACGTAGTTTATTAATATATAAATAATCCAAATAATTTTAAAATAAAAATAGAAAAAATAGTAGATATATCATATTAGAAAGGAAGTATGTTAAATATTTCAAATCTTGCTTCTATTTTTAACCAAAGCTCCATCTATAATAATAATCAAGAAATCAACTTTTCTTTATTATCTTTAAAAAATGCATAAGATTAAATCCTTTTATGCATTTATTATTATATCTGGAAGATTTTTTATCCAATTCAATTTTTCTTTGAAAAAAAATATCATTTTTTTAAATTAAGTTATACTGATTTAGTTTATAAAAAGTATGATTAATTCACTTTAATCATATTTTATAAATTTCTTCTGTTTATTTATTTTAAATAGTTTGCTGGGAATAAGGCAGACAACAATGTACTTTCCTTAAGTAAAAAAAATACAAAAGGTGCATTTTTTTTTTCTTCACCTGCCGAAATCCTGACTCTCCTATATAGGATAATTTTATAAACACAACAAGTAGGAATAACAAATCTTCTTTGGAGCTTATGTGTTGATGTAGTCAATAAATAAGAATTTAACACAATTACATTTACCATTTCCTTAAATTCTGTCATTCACACTTGAAAAGTGCTATTTTATAGCTATAATGCATAATATACATACATTATTAAGCAAACATTTTCATTAGTTGATCCATATTTGTTCCTTGTTCATTGAATCTTGATGAAGATTTTGTTTTAAAATATATTTCTTACTTTCATATATATTTTCTTCAGAAAAATACCATTATAATCAAAGATTAATCCATTATATGTTTTGATATTCTGGATTTATTAGAACTATGATATCACAATGTACATAGTCTTATAGAGTATACACAAATTGATGTTTTCTTGAATATTTAAAAACATGTAAATGCATTTGGATTAACAATAGTTTATGGAATTTTTTTTTTATAAACTACTGTTTAATAATTTTCTCTTTTGATTTATTTTAAGACATCCAAGAAGTGTACATTTTCGTTATATTATAATTTTCATTATTATAATAAAATATACCAAAAATATATCCAAAAAATATACTAAAGAATTAGTATATTTTTTGGATATCTAAATTTTTGTCTTAAGACTTTGAATAAGTTTTTTTGACAAACATGCCACTATCAAAATATATTAATAAATTCATTATCAATACTTTTCACTTATATATTTGTTATTGTAAAGCAATAAATTTTATGTTCCTCTTTATAGTTAGCACTACCTTTGCTAACATGTTAGCAAAGAGTCACTTAATATCTCTCTCTTTTATCTATAATAATTATTTTTAAATTGAAAATATGACTTCAGACATGACATACATGTTATATAATAGTTGTACATTGTCAGTATGAAATTCTGTATGATAATTCTGTATAAAAGTGTATAGACAAGTTAATTTTTATTGAGAAGTAGAAACATTGAGGAAAAGAGTTTTTGAGAAAGTAATACCCATTGTTGTCAATGATTATATTATTTAAGATCTGGATTCTCTGTTTAAAAATAATTTTTCTATGCTGTTTAAAGAAAATAATGAAAATATAATGTGTTATAAATACTAAATAAAAATTAATTTTTCACTAAAAATTTTTATCATGTTTTCTTAAAATGTTAAATATAACTTAATTTTCTTAAAAATTCTTTCAGTGTGTGCTGATAATCTTGATCTTGTTGATAAATATCATGGTGGAATCTGGTCTGGTGGTCGTTGGACTTGTTGTGGTCTTATTGTTCGTAATGCCTCAGGTTGTTTAACTTCCTGGATAGCCAATAATCATATTTCTCCAAGTGAACCAAAGTTACTTCCTCAGCAAAATATACAAAACTCAGGTTAGTATTTAAAATTTTTTAATATCTGATTTAAACTTAATCAACTATTATATTGGAAATATAATATTTTATGATAGCAAGAAATTTTTTCAAAAGTTCCCAGTTTGATCTAAGACCAAATGAAATTCTTATTTTGAAAAAATTAATCTAAATTATAGTTAAATTATTGAATAATAATGATAGTGCCATCTTATCCTAAAATTAATTATTTGTTAAAAATTGTAGTGTAAATTATTTCATTAGGAATTTTGGCTTGTTTAAATGAGTGTTCAGAAAATAAGAATTCTATAGTTAGTTTATATTATGTTAGATAACTTGCATGCATATAAATAAGTTTTGCAGAAAAATGACACTTATAAAAATATATATTTTTTTATGCATTGAAATTTATCAAAATAAGATATTTGAACATTGTTTAACCTTATAAATTTAGATTAAACTGATAATGGGAACAAGTTTCTCTCAAATAAAAAGAACAAATACAGGTCGTCCTCGACTTATGACGAATTACACTTACAACAACAAAAATTATTATTAAAAATTCTCTAATTTAACTTTGCTGCTTGCATATACATATATATATTGCATTGCTTTTATATACACATTGCAACATTGCCATTAGTTGGCAAGCAAATCCCTATTACTGTATTTCGTCATAATTCCATTATGTCCAGTAAGATAAATAATACTATTGATGAAAATTCCAACATAAAAAAGAAAGCAAAGAAAACTTTAATTGTTTTAAGTTAAATAGAAACTTAATTTATGAAAATATTAAAACAGAAATTAAAAAAATTGTTGACTTATATCAGAATTGACTTACGATGGAGATGTTGGAACGGAACCCATCATAAGTCGAGGACTATCTGTATTAATTATTAAGCCCTTAATAGCTAATGGGCTTAATAGTTAATATTTGTGTTTGCTCAAGCAATTTTATTAATATACAATGAAAAGAAAATAAGTTTATTAGGTTAAAATTTCAATTAGGAAAATATTCTATGATGATAAATATTATCAATTTTTATTTGATATTCTGAGATTAATCTCAGACATAAATTTGCTACACTTATCAAATATAAATGCTGAAAAATAATTTTTGGGAGCCAAAATAAATATTCTTCTATTTCAAGGTAATTTCTATTGCAAAAGCATTATTAATTTGACATAAAATTAATAACTTTTGACCTATAATTGTAACAGTGTATTGTGATTTATTAATGAACTTTGGCTTACAATGGTTTGCTGCCTTTTACGACACGCGGGGTCAGACGGTGGGTATATTCTAACCCCCAATACCCACAAGGCGCTGTGGAAGTTACACCTTTAGTCGCCTTTTACGACACGCGGGGTCAGACGGTGGGTATATTATAACCCCCAATACCCACAAGGCGCTGTGGAAGAGCTTCTTCTTCTTCTTCTTCTTCTTCACTTAATAATATGGAGGCTATAGCTCGAGCTTTTTCCTCCGATGACGATGGAAGAGCTTATTTCGCCCCGCCACTTAGTACTCTTACTGAGTGGAAAGTGGCGTCATCTGTTGATGAAAAAATAGAAAAAAAAAAATAGACTATTTCATAAAGATGATACTGAATTATTTGAAATTTTATTTAGAAAATTATTTGAATTTTTATTTCAAATAACATATTTATTTAAATAATATTCTATTTGCAAACAAATTATTTGACAAATAATTTATCTTGGAAATTATTTCAAATGAATTATTTGAAAACCAGATTATCTTCAAATAACGTTATGTTTTATTTGGCAATATTCAATTACAGTAGGCGGCCTCTTAACCGGCCACCATGGGACTGAACCCTTGGCCGGTTAAACCGAATTACATATACAGTATATAGTATATGGATTTACGATTCCGGCGCCAGTCGTTCACTGTACTCTTTCCTACAGTGAGTTCGTCACAGATACGTTTCACTGATTCACCTTTGTCTATACATTCTAAAGCATTTAATTTTTGTTCCATCGTCACTACATTTCGTTTTCGTTTTTCGCTCATTTTTCCAACGAAAATTTTTTCACAAACTGAATTGCAGTAACTGAGTAGAAATAACCATGTACACTGCTTGCACAAAGCAATAACAAAGTCCACTGCTCAAATAAATAGAGCAATTAATAAATACCTGGAGAGTAGGGACAAACACGTCGTGATAGGCGATGACAATTGCCGTATTAGTCATTTTGTTAACTGAATGGCCGGTTAAACCGACGGCCGGTTGAACCGAGGCCGCCTACTATATTTGAAAAATTATGTAGAAATAACCATGTACACTGCTTGCACAAAGCAATAACAAAGTCCACTGCTCAAATAAATAGAGCAATTAATAAATACCTGGAGAGTAGGGACAAACACGTCGTGATAGGCGATGACAATTGCCGTATTAGTCATTTTGTTAACTGAATGGCCGGTTAAACCGACGGCCGGTTGAACCGAGGCCGCCTACTGTATTTGAAAAATTATTTGTTATTTGTTATTTCAAATAAAATTTTCCCAGGTCTGTATGAAACATCTTTGTCAGATCTTTTCTTAAATTAGATTAATTGAAGTTTTAATACTTCCGAATCTGCGTAAGGGAGCTGTCAACCGGATTGTGGAGCACTGGAATTGACTTCCTAGACCCAGACCCCATGATAAATATTTTCAAGGGATGGGACCCGATACTCAAGTCAGATCTTTTCTTAAATTAGATTAATTGAAGTTTTAATACTTCCGAATCTGCGTAAGGAAGCTGTCAACCGGATTGTGGAGCACTGGAATTGACGTCTTAGACCCAGATCCAGACCCCATGATAAATATTTTCAAGGGATGGGACCCGAGACTCGAACCCGGGTCCTCCAGAGTGGAAAGCCGAATCGTTTCCACGCGGCCAATCCGGCCGACTAAGCAGTTTGGTTAAAAATTAAAAGTGCAAATACAAGTTGGTATATCAAGATGACTGAAACAGATAAATCGGATATTCAGTATAATAAGCCAACGATTTTTGATAATAAGCATGGTAGGAAGAACGCATCCATGGAAGAAAGATTATTCATACAATTGCCAACCAAGTAAACATTAATTATAAGTACTGGACTGAATAGCTAAAAAAGTATAAATATGATGAATTTTATTTATATTAGATATATTTAAATTTAAAATACAATAGGTAAAAATAAAATGCACAATAATTCTCAATTATGTAAAAAAATTACAATATTTTGTACTTTTTTAAATATTAAAATTCTGGCAATAGAGAGCGCTATAAATTTTAGTGAAGTGTCTACTGTGTAAAATACACGTGTAAATTAATATTTTAGTAATACGATTTTAAAATGGGAAAAAGGAAAGGAAAAGTAAGTGATATATTCGAAACTTATTCAAATATGTATTTCGAATAAAATTAAAAGTGTTGTGTAATATATTTATACAATTCTAGAAAGGTAAAGCTGCAAAACATGCTAAGCAATCAAGTGCTAACCAAGAACCTGAAGAACTTAAGAAAGCGCCTCATACATTTGTTATTTATAGGGGAAGACTAGGAAGATATACTGCAGAATTATTACGAGATTTTAGGAAAGTTATGGAACCTTTCACCGCTTCTAATCTAAAGGTATTGCAAAAATTCTGTTGTTTATTATGAGGATTAAAATTTATATCAGTTAATAGTATTTATTAAATAATTAATTGAAATTTATATAATTTGAATACAATGGCTATTATTAAAGATGAGTTCGACTAGTTACTACGTTGTAAAGCAATTGCTTACCACCTTGGAGGGTCCAAGTTCATATTTGGGTCCATATCTCCAAGTAAATCAGAAATAGTCCAAGTATCTCTAACTGAATTCCATCCTTCAAAAATTCTGATTGATTCCATCATGGATGTTGGCTAGACAGTAATGAGTATAATTGGCTGCCATCAAATATATCCCTTGACAACATGATTTAAATGACCTAAGCTGCTTGAGTTCGACTAGTTACTACGTTGTAAAGCAATTGCTTACCACCTTGGAGGGTCCAAGTTTATATTTGGGTCCATATCTCCAAATAAGTCAGAAATAGTCCAAGTATCTCTAACTGAATTCCATCCTTCAAAAATTCTGATTGATTCCATCATGGATGTTGGCTAGCCAGTAATGAGTATAATTGGCTGCCATCAAATATATCCCTTGACAGCATGATTTAAATGACCTAAGCTGCTTAAGATATTCCCTATTTAAAATAATTTTTCTTAAAAAAAAAAAAAAAAAATAGTTAATGCTGAAAGTTACCACAAAAGAATAATTCATTTCCCATTTAATATATTTTCCACATAAAAGTTTTTCTTCACATTTATAATGCTTTAAAATATGAAATTTTTACAATACAAATTAACATTTTATATACTTCATATGTCTTTATTAGTTTATGATAAAAATTAAATTAGAAAATGAGAAACAAGCCAATTTATGTTCATTATTAAAAATTCAAATGTTAACTTCCATAATATTATTTTAGTATTGCAAAAAGTTATTTAGAAATAATATATCAAACAAAAACTACTCACAAGAAAGATGAAAAAGAATATGATAGAAATTCAATATAAGATTTTTTTGCATAAATTGAAATGTTACTTGATGCATTGAAATTATACCAATGTATTTTTACAAGTTTATAACTAATATAATTAATTGACTGATTATTGGTTATTGGTTATTATTGGTTATTGGTTATTGATTATTGATTATTGGTTATTATATGATTATTGGTAAAAAAATTTTCGCATAAGGAATATTAGGAGTGAAAATTTTTAATCTGTTGAAGCATTTATTGTTTACTCCTATTTATATTTACAAAAAAAAGTAATTTATATATAGGGTCATACTCAAATATTGTTAGTGGGAAGTTATTAATAACAAATATGTTGACTGAGCATTCAATTAAATAAAATTTGCTAATAAGTCTTGATTTTGAATTGATTGTACAGAAAATTTATTAGATGATGGCAACAATTATTTCTTTTATATAAAAACATAAAAGATTTTTGAACCTTATTTTTCATTGAGTAGTAAAGAAAAAGTTTCAGAAAGAATGCTTATAAAATTCATAATTCAATTAATTAAAAATTTAAAAATAAATATTTTTAAATTGAAGAAAAAAATTTAGAAATGTAACAATACTATACTGTATAAAATATTAAAAAGGTAACAATAAATGTCTGTATGAATGTAAAATACATAATAAAATAAATATAAAATTTCTTTGTCATATCTTAGTATCTAGATCCTTTAATTAAAATCAACACTTTTTCAGAAATAATTTATATTTATTGTTCAGCTTAATGTTCGTATTAATTCAAATAGGAATTAAACTAAAACAGCTCCAATATATATTTATTAAAATCCAAAAATAACATTTTAAAACAGTTATCATTCACAATTTTTTAAATATTTTGATTTCCACATGTTAGTCAGCTAATAGAAATTTGATATTTTAGATCATATCTGCTATTGCTTGAAGAATTTTAGTGACCAGTTATCCAGATTTTAGAAGGTTTAGCAATAGGAAGTTATATCTATTGGTAATTAATAATCATCAATCATATTGTCAGTTAAGAATTTAGTCATCTTTTAAAATAATTCCATTATTAATGTTAATAATTAGCATCATAGTAAGACAAAATGTAAAGCTAAAGGAACCACACCCAAATTAGATGTTGTTGATATATCGGATTATTGAATGGTATTGCATTAATCAATCACAATGGTTAATGATTCTTCATGGTTATAGTATGTATGAATAGTTGTGAATCAATGGCATTGCAAATTGAGGATTATATTGTTCAACAAAATCATGGCTGTCAGTTTTATTCGGTGGAATAAATTAACTTACAGGAGATTGCATCTTCACATATTGGATGCAGAGTGATATTTTTTTTTTTTTGGAGTAAAGTATTTTTTTGACATAAAATAATAATGATTCATTTTAGTATAAATTATAATTCTTGAAAAAGTTTTACATTATTTTTCTTATAAATATATGAATTATATAAAATAATATATTTTTTTATATACAATCTAAATTTATAAATCTTACATTATGTAATTTACATTTAAATACAAACTTTGTAGTTATAGAATAAATATAAAAGTTTATGTTTTTATGTAGGTTCAAAAGAAAAATGTTGTTAGGGATTTTGTATCAGTAGCAGGTTTACTTCATGTTACACATCTTGTTGTTTTCACCAAAACTGAGATTGCCATTAATTTACGTATTGCAAGGCTTCCAAGAGGTCCTACACTAACTTTTCGAGTTTTAAATTATACTCTTTCTAGAGATGTAATTTCTTCTCTGAGAAAACAAGTGACATATGCTGGTCAATTTTTGCATCATCCATTGTTAGTGCTAAACAATTTAAGTGGAGAAGGAATGCATTTAAAATTGATTACTTCAATGTTCCAGAATATGTTTCCTTCTATTAATATTAATAATGTAAGTATAAATTTTAAAAATTGTTTATAATATTGATTATTTGAATTTATTAACTGTCAGTGTTGATATTCAGCCAGTATTGAAGTATCGATTGATAAACATTAAAATAATACCTATTTAAGTATTAAAATTTATTAATAAATATAAATTCTATTAGCAATTCATAATATTGCATTTGCAATTAAACTCTATTGTCACTGTTTTTGTTCAAAATGTTTGACATTATTTTTCTTATAAATATATGAATTATATAAAATAATATATTTTTTTATATACAATCTAAATTTATAAATCTTACATTATGTAATTTACATTTAAATACAAACTTTGTAGTTATAGAATAAATATAAAAGTTTATGTTTTTATGTAGGTTCAAAAGAAAAATGTTGTTAGGGATTTTGTATCAGTAGCAGGTTTACTTCATGTTACACATCTTGTTGTTTTCACCAAAACTGAGATTGCCATTAATTTACGTATTGCAAGGCTTCCAAGAGGTCCTACACTAACTTTTCGAGTTTTAAATTATACTCTTTCTAGAGATGTAATTTCTTCTCTGAGAAAACAAGTGACATATGCTGGTCAATTTTTGCATCATCCATTGTTAGTGCTAAACAATTTAAGTGGAGAAGGAATGCATTTAAAATTGATTACTTCAATGTTCCAGAATATGTTTCCTTCTATTAATATTAATAATGTAAGTATAAATTTTAAAAATTGTTTATAATATTGATTATTTGAATTTATTAACTGTCAGTGTTGATATTCAGCCAGTATTGAAGTATCGATTGATAAACATTAAAATAATACCTATTTAAGTATTAAAATTTATTAATAAATATAAATTCTATTAGTAATTCATAATATTTCATTTGCAATTAAACTCTATTGTCACTGTTTTTGTTCAAAATGATGGCAGCCTCAAATTATTTAGTTGTTACCAGTTCTAAATAATTAATTTTTAATATTGGTTTTATTGCTAATGAGCTTTAATTCTTGCATAAAATAGTAAGTACTAATTAGTGTACATTAATTTTATGTAATAGTATATTATATTTGCAATTTCATAATATATAAATAATACATTTAAATAGTGGATTGATTGTTAGAAATTTTGAATATCATCCCAGATTATTGATGATCTACTTTTTCAATAAGCTATATTTAAAATATGTTCTGATAGTTTTTATGATAATGTGCGCTAACCAAATAACGGTATCAATTTTTTAAGTCGCGCTAATCGAGGCCTATCTGTATACTTTTTCCATAAGCTATATTTAAAATATGTTCTGATAGTTTTTATGATAATGTTTGGAAATATTAATAAATTTTTTATTATTTACCAAATGACACTATTCTAATAAGAAATATTGATTAGTCTATTGATATATCATAATATCATATATTAAATTTCTGTATTTTAAAAAAATATAGACAAAATAACTAGATATAGTGTTTACAAAAAACTTCACAAATGAAAAATATCCATATAAAATTAATAAAGTGTGAATTGTAGATAAACAAGTCATGAATAAATTATCAAAGAATTCTAAAATTATAAATATGCCTTTTTTGTCATTATTTCTGTTTTATTTATTTCATTGAATAAAATAATTTTTACTGCTATAAATCATATCACTAGTAGAAGCACATTATCTTTTTAAATTAGCTAAATTTTTTATTTGTGTGTTGTTTTAATATATGATATAATGAATACAAATTGTAATAAATTAGACAAACAAATAAGAAACAAATAATATATTTAATTAAACAAAAATATAGATATCCCTCCATTTACAACTCTTAAGAATTTTAGTTTTAACGAGTTATTCGAATATGCATCATGTTTTTAAATTGAGAAGAAAATTTTCTCTTTTGTGAAGAAACAATTTTATCATTAATCAATTATCCACTATAATTTGTTTAAATTAATTGCTGTATATTGTTTTATTTAATACTTTTTAATCTGTAATTCATATCTTAATCAATTTTTCTTGTTTTTATTTATTTAATTTATTTTATTTAATTGTATTTAATTTAGTTTTATTTTACCTTGTACTAGGGAACTAACTCCCTAACTTATATAATTGTTTACCGTTTAATGGTTACTGTGGTGACTTGCATTGTTCTTAAAAACACATATTCTACTTGTTTTAAATGTTTAAAAAAATCTGTTATGTTCTGTTTTTATGCCTGAAGATAATGTGAAAACATCGAAAACGTTAGCATGAAAGGGTTAATTGCTTTGCACCTGCTGAGTAGTGCTTCTTTTTAGTAATTAAGTAAAATAGGATATGTCAGAGTTAACTTCCTCACAACCCTGACATTTATCAAAAATAAAGATGAAAAACTAGTTGCATATTCAGATTCAGATTGGGCAGGAAATCCACTAAATAGGAAAAGTATAGCAGGAGGCATTATACTCTATCATGCGAATCCAGTCAATTGGTTCTCAAGGAAGCAATACTGCATGGCACTCTCATTCACAGAAGCTGAATATATATCAGCAGCTCTAGCAAGTGCTGAGATTTTAAATGTAAGAGGGATTGACAAGGATCTTCATAATAAAGAAAGCACATCAAACTGTTTATTGATAATCAAAGTACAATTTCTTTAATCAAAAACAATGATAATGGAAAAAGAAACAAACATATAGGGGTTAAATATCATTTTGTAAAAGACCTATTTTTAAGGAATATTGTTAACATTGATTACATACCTACTCAGGACAATTTAGCTGACATATTAATCAAGTCCTTGGGATCTACTTAATTTCTTAAACACAGAAATAACATGAAACTCATGTAAACTTTCTGTTGAATGTTCAAGATTTAAATGTACACATTTATATACAATTTTCACCTTTTATGTTATACAAAATGAAAATTGAGAGGGTGTGTTGAAGTTCAGATAGAATATATCTGGCAACACTGTAGTTGAGCTTCTCTTTGTCTGACAGTTGCAGCAATGTACAGCACGTGTACCACTCCGGTTTTTCTCAATAAAGTTATTTGTTAAATAAAACTGTATTTGCTCATTAACAACCAATAATTTCAACATTTTTATTTTTGAAATTCATTACAATACAATATTTGAAAACTGTGAAAGTGAAATCATATAAAAAATACCATGTAAATTAGGGAATAGGTGTATTTAATATATAAAATATATAGCATTATTTGATTATATATTATGTTTATATATATATTAAATATATTACCATAAACTACATAGCATTATTAATAAATATAAAAAGCAAATAATCTTTTATAGATAATAAATTCAATCTTGGATCAAAATTAGAAGTACAGTTGTTATTTAAGACAATTCAAAATAATGGAGTTTTATTAAGTATAAGTGAAAGTTCTAGAGGATCTATTTTTGGCATTGAACTGTTTAAAGGAAATGTAAGTTCAAAATTTTTAAATTATTCAATTTTTTCAAATGTATTACCCAATTTTTAGATATAGATTTATAATAAACAATAATTTTTATATCTTCAATGATTTAAATAAATTAAAAAAAAAATAGTTTTTGGTATAATAATGATATTTTTTTATTAAAGATGATTTCTATAAATGATTTATCATTATATTTTTTGAAAGTAATTAATTTTAAAATAATAGTTTTCTTTAATCACATCATGCTTTTGCAAACAGAATTTTTTAAAACATAAAGAACAAACACATATACAGGTTAAATAATTTATATTAGAATTATGATAATGTTCAATATGTATTCTTGATGCAAATTTGATATAAACAAAAAAAACAGCAGTAATCAGGAAAAAAATTTTTTATTACTTTAGTAGCATTTTTGATTTTTATTACTTTAGTAGCATTTTTGATTTTCTATTGAGATCATTCTCAGCTGTACTACTGATTTAGGAAAAAAAATATTTGCTAATGTTAAAATAACAGGACAAAATGTAAATTGTTGTTAATCATTCAATCTTGTAATAAATAAACAAACTGAACATAATAGAAAAGTTATAAGGGATATTTACAAATTCAACTTATAGTAAGAAAAAATAGAAATTTTTATTTCAAGTGACAAAGCTTTCTTTTCTGCCATTTTTAAATCAAAAATATGTACCATATATACTTGTATATGAGCTGATAAATTTTTTCTGGAAAATATTTTGAAAAAGAAGAGTAGGCTTATATATAAGCTGGTCAAAAATTGTAAAATTTTCATAATCATTGCTAGTTTAGTTATGCCTTTGCAACAGTTGTACAATTTGCCATATTTTTTTCTAACAAAGATCATTATCTTATTAATTCTTTCAATTTTCTTTTTATTACAAATTTGTGGATATGTATGATTATAGTGAATTAGTAGAAAAGGGGAAGCTTCAAATAGCCAAACATTTCAACTATTTGTAAAATTGTACATAAATTAATATTTTTATAAGTATTTAAATATTGACTACATATGCAAATATGATTGAAGATATATAAAGTGGTCATGTTTCATCGTCTTTGAACTATTAGCATGTTCTATGGTAGTGGAAATATCCATCATATTTATTCTTAAAGTGTTTATTTCTTCTTGATTATATTATTAAAAATATAAAAATGTATCTATGATTGTTCATATTTAAATAAATTCAAAAATATTAACCTGTGTGCTGTCAGTTTGAATTAAAGTTGCATATGGTTAAGCTTGATTACTCTGCCACTTTAAACTATAGTTCCATCAAGTTGGAACTTTTTCTTCTCACAATATTTTCTTCACTTTTTATAATTTACTACAATCTTATTACTTCCTTTTTGTGTTCCTTTTGTCCTTAAAACATTTTATTTTCTAATTTTAGCAAAAAAATTTTTTCTGATATGTTTATTTTTTTGTATTTATTATTTAGTCAATGCAGTCTATTAGAAATGAACTTTTAATATAGTGTACACACAAAAATAAATTGATAACAAATTATTTTTTATAGACAGTGTTCCGCCTTACCGCTAATTTACTTTGGACATATATGAATTAGTTCATTTTTTCACACTGTTTTATTACAACTATCAATGACTATTCCACAATTTAAATTAACATTTCTTTAAAATCCAAAAATTTATTTATATTTTAAAATTTCTCACATTTAATTCTTTAAAAATACATGAACTGCACAGCTATCACAGAAAATGCATTTCGGCTTAACTGCCCTCTTCAGTTCCAATTTAGCCATGCTGAAATATATGTTTTTACTTATTAATATTTACATCATAAAACTAACGTTAAAATTAAAAATTTTTTACATACCAATTTAATTAAAGCAAATATTTACATAAATTTTCTAATCTCTTTTGTGAAGAAACAATTTTATCATTAATCAATTATCCACTATAATTTGTTTAAATCAATTGCTGTATATTGTTTTATTTAATAGTTTTTAATCTGTAATTCATATCTTAATCAATTTTTCTTGTGTACTAACTCCCTTAAATTGTTTTGATAAATTTAATTCCATAATTGAGATGGAATATCTTATTAGTAATTTAATGATTTGAATAATTTTATTGTTTTTTTATGATTTTCTTGCTTATTCTCTTCACTAACTATATATCAGCTATATTTTCATAATAAATTTTGTCATTTTTGCAAATAATTTATCAGAATGATAATTACATAAATTTTAAGACAATATTTCATGAAAATTTGATAACTTTTTAATAGTAAATAAATCCAAATTGATTGATCACATTAAGCTTACATTCGAAAATCATTTTGAATTTAAGCTTAATGTGAAAAACAGCTTGGAAATTCAAAGTCAAATGGCAATAAATAGGCTAAATGGGTAATAATTATTATAACTGTTGTATTATAATATGCATTTTTATGTTTACTTATATATTTTGGAATGTATTAACATCAATATTTAAAATGACAATAACTTTCTGCAATGAAGAAATGATTGGAATTAATGAGAAATTGTTTTAGATTTACAAATTTTCACTTAAATGAGAACTTAAAAACTGTTTGTTATCTTCATAAGTTGACAACTATCTATTAAATTGAAACTTTATCATGAGTGAGAACTTAATGCCATTAATTCAAGATTTTTTAATGTAAAATATTCTTGCTTCGAAATTCAGTAATCATTGATTGAAAAGTAGTTTAAACACACAGAGGTGTAAAGACAGTTCTCTTTACTAGTCTTTGATTAGAAAGAATATAAATTGGAAAGAAAGCCTCCAAAGATAATACCTGTGTGATTTAAAAATTTTATAGAAGTATTCTTTGCAAGAAAACATTAACTGCAATAATATAGTACAAGTATTGATATTAATCAAAAAACGAATGATACAGTATGGTAGTGCATGTTTCATTAAAAAACAAAATAAATATAACATAAAGGAATTTGCTAACAAATTATTTTTCATAGACAGTGTTTTGCTTTACTGCTTTACTTTTGGACATATATGAATTATTCCATTTTTTCACACTGGTTTATTACAACTATTAATGACCATTCCACAGTTTAAATTAACATTTCTTTAAAATCCAAAATTTATTTATATTTTAAAAATTTTCACATTTAATTCTTTAAAAGTACATGAATTGCACGGCTATCACAGAAAATGCATTTCGGCTTAACTGCCCTCTTCAGTTCCAATTTAGCCAGGCTAGAAGATATTTTTTACATATTAATATTTACATCATAAAACTAACATTAGAATTAAAAAAAATTTTTTTAACATACCAATTTAATTGAAACAATTATTTACACAAAATTTTTTAAATAACAGTAGATCTTCCAAATTGATAACTTTTTAAACTTCATTTCTACAATGGTCTCAACAAATTATATATAATTACTTTTACCTAAATTATAACCAATTACTTTTATTAAATTATAAATTCTTTTATTTACCTTATTATTAATCTAAAAAACTCTACTAATGCACGAATTTCTTCAACATAAAAGAATTAGATTTCTAAGAAAATGCCATTTTGTAATGTTCATAGAAAACTAAACATTATTATTTGTCTACTAGAGGGTTGTGTCATAAAATGTTCCAGGTTAGAGAATCTGGATTCAATTCTAGCCACACATCTCATTTTCTCTGATTGGATTTGGCTGTGAACATATGTACCAATACCATATCACTTGCAAATATTTCTTCTTCAATGATAAGATCTGGAATCTAATTAGTTTTCCATTTGAAATATATGAGCAGTTCATATGGTGTAAAACAAAATAGGTGATGATGATGTATCAATTATATTTCTCCCAAATTAAAAACACATGCTGCAATTCACTTTTAAAATATTTGCTTGTTATTAATTTCTCATAAAAGTGAGATAAAGTTGTAAATCACATTTTGATGCAAATTAAATTTGCTCATAAAATTGGAGTCTCTTATATAGAATTTGATCTGTATTAACAGACATCAAATATTTATATTAAAAAGTATTGAAAATGAAAAAAAAAATTTTAATTAACTTACTATTTTACATTTAAGTATATAAAATATTTTTTTTTTATATTTTAAATTGGAATTTAGGTAAATCTCAATGGAATTCGAAGGTGTGTATTGCTAAATTATGATTCTGAAAATGATACTTTTGATTTTAGACATTAGTAAGTATTTAATAATAATTTAAATTGATTATTATGATAATTTGCTATATCAAAAATGAGCATTTTAAATTAGTGATTAAATTAGTAGAATTGATTCATCCTATATTATAAAAGAGAAATAAATTATCTAAATAATTAATTAATAAAACTTTGCTAAATTTTTAATATACAATATATTTTTTAATTAAAATTGAAATTATTATAAAGATTCATATCATATGTGAATTTTGATGTAATAGTTCTTCTATTTATTATTATATTAAAATAATTAAGACTTGATGTTTAAGATTATATAACTGATTTTTTTTGTTTATATTAATCTTATTTATTTTATTTATATTAATCTTATTTATTTTA
>AYEL01083255.1:0-20395 GCA_000484575.1 Olivierus martensii | reverse complement strand
GCTTCTTAACTGGTTGAATAATGTGGGGTACCTCTTATAAGCAACACCTCTATTATTCATTTTCACTAAGTTTTTTACCATCTTTCAGTTTTTCATAGCAAACGGGATAGCCTGGTATCTACTATTTATCTTATCTGCTGGCGTTACCTCTCTGATTGCAGTCATTCTGACCTTCTCATAAATTCTTCTTAAGAAGCCTTTTGTGTAACTGTATAAGCATCCTGTTTGGTAGATATAGTTCAATTCTTTTTCTTTTTCCATTTCTGTATCTACATATAACTCTGCTCTCTTAAAGTAAAATCTAAATGCAGAAGCTTTATAAGCTATCGGATTGGGAGACCACCTTGGTATGAAGACTAGCTTGTACGTCAGTTTCCTATAAACCGTGGTGTTGAGGCACTTTTCACTTACGCTCAAACTAATGTCAAGGAAATGCAATGATGTTCTACTAATATCCTGTTGTTTTAAAATTAAGCCATAAGCTTCCACTGTCATACTATCTTCCAAAGTTTTGGGGTCAGATCCTTGCCTCCAAACTGTTATGATGTTGTCAACGTACCGCAGATAAAATCTCATCTCATTCCTAAGGTTATGTAAGACCTTTGCTTCTGCTTCTCTTAGGACTAGTTCTGCAAGAGGGGCTGCCATGGGGCTTCCTATTGGTATGCCCTTCTTCTGTGAATAAATCTCTTACAGAACAAGTCCTAAGAGAAGCAGAAGCAAAGGTCTTACATAACCTTAGGAATGAGATGAGATTTTATCTGCGGTACGTTGACAACATCATAACAGTTTGGAGGCAAGGATCTGACCCCAAAACTTTGGAAGATAGTATGACAGTGGAAGCTTATGGCTTAATTTTAAAACAACAGGATATTAGTAGAACATCATTGCATTTCCTTGACATTAGTTTGAGTGTAAGTGAAAAGTGCCTCAACACCACGGTTTATAGGAAACTGACATAGGAGCCAGTCATCATACCAAGGTGGTCCCCCGATCTGATAGCTTATAAAGCTTCTGCATTTAGATTTTATTGGGTTGTCCGGAAAGTTCATGCCGATTTTGAAGAAAAATTGAAATGCAGGAGATTTAAATTTTAGTATACATTTATTAAATTATATAGGTGCCATTCTGTTCTACAACCTTTCTCCATCTTTCAGGCAACTTCAAAATTCCATCCTTCCAGAATTTCTCAGGTTTTTTAATGAAAAACTTTTCAACGTGATTTTTTATCTCGACCAAAGAGTTGAAGTTTTTTCCATTAAAGGAATTTTGTAATGATTGAAATAGGTGAAAGTAACTTATGAATTTTTGTTAATAGAGGATGAAATCTTGTATTAAATTCAGTTGTGATCAATATAGTTTTAACCAGTTGCATTCTAGCTATTATTGAAATTAAGACTAATTAATATACACGAAATTAAAACGATCATACTTCACTTAATTTTCAAAGAAATCTTTTGAAATGTTCACTTAATATAAACTGCTTAAACTCTTACTTCAGTAATTAAGGGCACAAGCACAACTAGCAGTTGAGAATAACGTAAACATTTTAATAAACTAACGTTTTCGTTAATAAACTAACAATAAATATCTATCGGAAGTACTAGAAATAGTACGTAGGGAGGATAAAGAGAGTCTACTGTATGATAAAATTCAGGATATGCCTAGTGCATGGAAATATGCAGTTAAGAAGTGGAATTAATATACTGCAAGAACGTATTTGTACCAGCTTAACGTGTTTACGACCCCGGATGCTATGACGTAATCACACGATCCGCTCTATTGATACTGTTACATATTGTTTTACTTATTTATCATTTGTTCCATTTTTCTCTTTTATCCTAATGCATATTAATTATCTCTAGTTTTTATTTTTATATTAACGAAACCTTAATGTAACTTGTAATTTAATTTTTAATTTTTTCTATGGAACATGAAGCATTCTTTTAACGACATTTTTGTTTTACAACGCCTTTATAAATGAATGTAAAAAGCCTGATGATTACTTTAATTAGTCGAAAACGTTAGTTTATTAAAGTGTTTACGTTATTCTCAACTGCTAGTCGTGCTTGTGTCCTTAGTTATTGAATCTTTTGAAATTTTTGTAAATATGTTTTTTATTCTCTTTCTAATGATGTAAGTAGGTTTTCTTTCCAGAAGTTTGAATTCTGCATATGAGACTGCTGCAAACATGATTTTTTTTAATCCAAAGATATGATTATATCTTTTGGTAGCAGTTGTAAAATTAATTTTCAGCAATAATGAATCAAAATTTCCTTATTCATTACTACTTGTTTACTATCAAGTCACATTGAATCATTTTTTACAATTTATTGTGACTGTTATGAAAGATATACAGAAGTAATCTGGAATATAATTATCATCTTACAAAAAAAATTTTATATTTGACAGTTTGTCTTCACTCTAAAAGATAATTTTGTAATATAAAAAGTAATGTAATTTATTTGATATACTTTTTAGTCATTTATTTATTCATTTATTGAGAAATAAAGAAAATCTCCTTTATTCATATCATATGTTTGCATTATGGAACATATTTTCATTTTTACCTGTATAAATAAATATAGTATAGTATGTATAAGAATAAATAAATAAATTAATTAATTTATCATTAAAATCATTTAAATTTTCATTAAAATGTAATATCCTTTTAGCACTATAAAAGTTATTCCGTGTGGTATTAGTAAACCAATAAAGAAATTAATCCAAAACAAAGTTCCAAATTTAAGTCAATTTGAAGACATAAGTGAATTTGTTACAAAATCTGGTAACTTATCAGAAAGTGAAGCAGAAATTGATGGTCCAGAAAATGAAGTAGTATTACCACAGCATATATCTAGCAGAGGAAATATACAATCTGAAAAGAGTGCCATTAGGTAAAATTAAAATTTTATAAAAAATTAAATAAAGAAAACATAATTTTAAAAAATTAAGAATTGATTTCATGTTATGTATATTTATGTAAATGAAGCAACACAAGACTGTACGTCACTCAGATATAAAAGCCAACAATACAACGACTCACTGAGGTGTTGTATCAGCATAAGGTTGGCTAAATGACATTCGACTTCTTGTAAAGATCGACGATTGTTTGAAGTTTGTATTGGTGGTGGAGGTAGTAGATTTAATCAGTATTTAAGATTTGTTCTTGTGAATCGTTGTTTTGATATTTGAGATGGATTAAACAAATTTTGTTGTTTAATTGATTGTTGCTTTATTATTGTTCCAATAAAGCCTTTATTAACACTTTTATAAGTGTTTTGAGCCTAATAAATTTATATTTTTTTTATTATATAACTTGTTTGAGAATTTGTTCAATTTATTAGTATAAGTTTCTAACATCGTTTTTGTTGTTCTAGATCTAACACTTATTCGTTACATATAGTTGTAAGTTTCTGGTTTGGTTTTATCGGTTAAACAGCAATTGTTGTTAGATTATTTTGAAGTTAATTATTTTTAAATTAGAATTTAGTTAAAGACCTGAGCTCAGGCCGAACTCTGGATTGCAGAGTCGCTAGAACCGTTAGGTTTAGTTTGTAATTAGTATTATTGATTTTCGTTGAAATTCGCGACTTTGCAGGGTTAGTTCTTTAGTTGCTTTTAAATAACAAAGTACTCTCTTGGCTGTTATCCATGTTCTTTTGTGTTGGTCTATCTAAAAACTGACTAGGTAATTGCATAGGTAATGTCTGGCCTTGTTCCCAAAGATATATACATAATACAAGCAATTATCTCTCTATATGGCACATTTATTAATGTCTCATCACCTACTTTAAAGTTTACCTCCATAGGGTTTTTAGATCCTTTACATTCTTCCATTTTAAATGTCTTGAGTGTTTTTTCTATCATTTTTTGTTGTGATAGTTTGATACGGTCTTTTTCTTTGTGTATTTGAATGCCAATGAATTCCTTTAATTCTCCTAAATCTTTGGCATTGAATCTTTCTTTTAATAGTCTAACGGTTTCTTCTATCTGCTCTCCAATTAAAATAATGTCGTCAACATACAGTAACATAATTATGCTGTTTTTGTAGTAAAGGAAGTAATCATTTTGTGATCTATTAAAGCCATTATTTAATGCAAAGTTGTCGAAAGTATCATTCCAGCATTTTGGTGCTCTCTTTAGACCGTACAGGGCTTTCCTTAATTTGTATACTGTTTTTCCATTGTTTTCTGTTCCTACTGGTGGATTTATGTTTGTCTCTGAATTGATCTTTCCATTTAAAAAAGCAGTTGGTATATCCAATTGTCTGATTTTCCAATTATTTTGCATTGATAGAGATAATAACATTCTTACTGTTGATAATCTTGCCATTGGAGCATAAACATCTGAGGTTTCTTTTTCCTGATATCTTTTTGCTACTAGGCAAGCCTTCTTTACACCATTATCTTTAGTTCTAAATACCCATTTTGTGTCAATAACAATTGTATTAGCTGGTATTTTATCTTTTTGTATTTCTTCCCATGTGCCTAATTTATTATGTGCATCCAGTTCCTTGTTTATGACTTCAATCCATTCATTTCCTGATTGGATTGCTTCAAGATATGTTTCAGGATCTCTATTCGCTATTAGACAGTAGGCTGAGTATAGTTTGTGTTCGTTTAAGTAATCAGGTAGTCTTTTAGTTCATGTTGATCTTTTGTTTGTGATGTTTTCTTGGATATTAGCTGTTATGGTTTCATCAATTAAAGAATTTTCTTCAAGTTCGTCCAGTGTTATTGTTTGCTTCCCTGTGAGTTTTTCTTCATTGATCTTATATTTTTCCTTGATATTTCTGTTGTTTGATTCATCAAATTTGACATCTCTGGCACATTCCACTTTATTCTTATGTGGGTCCCATAATTGATATCCATTATCTGAATAATCGACCCTTTTCAACTTTCTTGCTTTTTCTTCTAACTTATTTGTTGGTGTTAGCTTAAGTGCATATGCATTGCAGCCAAAAACTCTTAATTTGGTAAGATCACATTCTTTGTTGTACCATATATTAGTTGGGATTTCTCCTTTTAAGGCACTGGTTGGGCTTCTATTTAGTAAATAAGCTGCACGAGAAAACACTCAAGACATTTAAAATGGAAGAATGTAAAGGATCTAAAAACCCTATGGAGGTAAACTTTAAAGTAGGTGATGAGACATTAATAAATGTGCCATATAGAGAGATAATTGCTTGTATTATGTATATATCTTTGGGAACAAGGCCAGACATTACCTATGCAATTACCTAGTCAGTTTTTAGATAGACCAACACAAAAGAACATGGATAACAGCCAAGAGAGTACTTTGTTATTTAAAAGCAACTAAAGAACTAACCCTGCAAAGTCGCGAATTTCAACGAAAATCAATAATACTAATTACAAACTAAACCTAACGGTTCTAGCGACTCTGCAATCCAGAGTTCGGCCTGAGCTCAGGTCTTTAACTAAATTCTAATTTAAAAATAATTAACTTCAAAATAATCTAACAACAATTGCTGTTTAACCGATAAAACCAAACCAGAAACTTACAACTATATGTAACGAATAAGTGTTAGATCTAGAACAACAAAAACGATGTTAGAAACTTATACTAATAAATTGAACAAATTCTCAAACAAGTTATATAATAAAAAAAATATAAATTTATTAGGCTCAAAACACTTATAAAAGTGTTAATAAAGGCTTTATTGGAACAATAATAAAGCAACAATCAATTAAACAACAAAATTTGTTTAATCCATCTCAAATATCAAAACAACGATTCACAAGAACAAATCTTAAATACTGATTAAATCTACTACCTCCACCACCAATACAAACTTCAAACAATCGTCGATCTTTACAAGAAGTCGAATGTCATTTAGCCAACCTTATGCTGATACAACACCTCAGTGAGTCGTTGTATTGTTGGCTTTTATATCTGAGTGACGTACAGTCTTGTGTTGCTTCATTTACATAAATATACATAACATGTTTAAATTTATTAGTTTAAGAGTAGTCAATTCATATAATCCTCTTTACAATTTAATTATATACGAACAAAACATCAATACAAGATCATTCTTATTTTCTCATATCGGATCAGTGGTAAAAGTATTTAGATTAGATGATGATGTTATTACCCGGGCAGCTTTTCTGGAAGACGGTTTCCGATTCCGTAACACGTGATTGCTAACTACTACAACGGAGAGTGTGGAAGTAAGTCAACACTCAAACTAAAAAATAATACGTAAGATAATAATGAAAATAATGATAAATAATAAAGCGCATAATAAAATAAAATAGGAGATCCATAACTGATATACATGTAAAAAAACCTGCTTTGTTATTACTTTAAACTTAATTACTAAAAAGAAGCACTACTCAGCAGGTGCAAAGCAATTAACCCTTTAATGCTAACGTTTTCAATGTTTTCACATCATCATCAGGCATAAAAACAGAACATAACAGATTTTTTTAAACATTTAAAACAAGTAGAATATGTGTTTTTAAGAACAATGCAAGTCACCATAGTAACCATTAAACGGTAAACAATTATGTAAGTTAGGGAGTTAGTTCCCTAGTACAAAGTAAAATAAAACTAAATTAAATACAATTAAATAAAATAAATTAAATAAATAATAAACAGCATATAAATACGTAAAAAGAACATAACATAATCTTATATAAAATAAGTCCATTTTTTCAGACTATATATAGTAGTCAAGAACACCAGTTCAAATCTTCAAATTACCCATGCTGTCTCTAGTAGGTCAAAGCCGAAAGGGTTACGCCTATTGTCCAAATATCACCTTATTTCAAACTTCTATTTTTATTCATAAGATATTTCCAAGCGTCCGGTAATTCTTTCGTTGGCTGATTAATATTAACGAGATTCTCTTTATTCACACTGGTATATATTTCCAAAGCCTCCGCTAAGACTGCATGTTCATCTCTGATCAAAGTTCTTATAATTTCTGCCTTATCCCAGTCTACTCGTATGTTAAACTCCAATGGTCTCATTGCTAGGGCTGTGGTCGTACGCCCATTATATATGTCTTTCTTATGTTCACAAAGTCTCTTCTCTAGATTTCTAGTGATTACCCCAATGTACATTTTGTCTACATTAGTGTCGTTATTCTTAAGGGGTATCTTATAAACACCTGATTTCAGTTTACGTTTTATCTTATCCTTATCGCTTCTTAACTGGTTGAATAATGTGGGGTACCTCTTATAAGCAACACCTCTATTATTCATTTTCACTAAGTTTTTTACCATCTTTCAGTTTTTCATAGCGAACGGGATAGCCTGGTATCTACTATTTATCTTATCTGCTGGCGTTACCTCCCTGGTTGCAGTCATTCTGACCTTCTCATAAATTCTTCTTAAGAAGTTTTTTGTGTAACTGTATAAGCGTCCTGTTTGGTAGATATAGTTCAATTCTTTTTCTTTTTCCATTTGCGTATCTATATATAACTCTGCTCTCTTAAAGTATTGAATTGTCCAGAAAGTTCATGCCGATTTTTGGTAGGTGGCGTAAGGACAGGTCTGAACAAATCAGAACGATTGAAAACAAATGACATGCGCACATATTGTAAAAACGGTACTTCAGGCATATTTTGAAAAATATCGGTTATGATACGTTAATTTTTGTCAGTTTTATATGCCTTTGAATATGGAAGAAAACAAAGTGCATTTTAGGCATTTAATGCTTTTCTTTTACCAAAGGGAAAAATGCCACACAAGTGGCAAACAAGATATGCGCTGTTTATGGCAAAGGTGCTGTAACTGAAAGAACTGTGCGGAAGTGGTTTGCTAGGTTTAAAGCTGGTGATTTCAACCTTGAAGATCAAGAACATCCAGGTAGGCCCTCCACCACAGATGAAGATCAAATTAAAACACTGATCTAGAATAACCCATGCTATATGACATGTCAATTAGCAGAAATGTTAAATATGTCAAAATTCCTCCCCACAATGATTTTGGTAAATTAGTTCCAATGAACATTGTTCTTGCTTTATCCAGAAAAGTTCTGTTTAATTTTTCTAAGACTCCATTCTGCTGTGGTGAATATCCTATGGTTGATTCAATTTTAATACCTTTATTTGAACAGTATTCATAAAGCCTCTTATTGATAAATTCTCTTCCTTTGTTGCATCTAATTCTATTTATTTTAGTATTGAATTGATTTTCTACTCTCTCAATATAATGAAGTAAGGTTTTTGTTGCTTCATCTTTTGATCTTAGGAGGTATACTTGTGTGAAATGTGAGTAGTCATCTAATATCACCTGAAAATATCTTTCACCTTCTATGGTTGCAAAGTCGTGAATTTTAAACGAAGATCAATAATACTAATTACAAACTAAACCTAATGGTTCTAATGACTCTGCAATCCAGAGTTTGGCCTGAGCTCAGGTCTTTAGCTAAACTCAAACTTAAAAGTAATTAACTTCACAACAATCTCACATAATGTAACATCTAACTGACGAAACAAAACCAGAAATCGGAATTTACAACTAAAAGTGCCGACTAAGTGTTAGAACTAGCACGACAAAATCAATGTTAGAAACTTATACTACTAATTGGAATAAATTCTCAGATAATAAAAAAATATAAAATTTATTAGACTCAAAACACTTACAAAAGTGTTAATAAATGCTTTATTGAAACAATAATAAAGCAACAAGCAATTAATCAACAAAACTTGTTTAATCCAATTCAAATATCAAAATCCAATTATTCACAAGAAAAAAATCTTAAATTCTACTACCTCCATCACTGATATGAACTTGAAGCAATCGTAGACCTTTACAAGAATTCTAAATGTCACTTAGCCAACCTTACGTTGATACAACACCTTGCTGTTTCGTCGTTTGCGTAGGCTTTTATCTCGAGTGACTTACAGTCCTGTGTTTGCTTCATTTAGATAAATACATGTAACAAGTTTAAATTTATTAGCTTACAGAGTAATTCATTCTTGTCATCCTCTTTACAATTTATTTATATATTGAACAAAACATCAATATGGATCATTCTTATATTCACATATCAGATCAGTGTAAAATTAGATGATGACGTCATTACCCGGGACAGCTCTTCCGGAAGACAGTTCCCGATTCCGTATCACGTGATTGCTAACTAAGACAGAGAAGGTGGAAGTAAGTTAACTCGTAAACTAAAATATAATACGTTAGATAATAATAAAATAACGATAAATAATAAAGTGCATAATAAAATAAAATAGGACAGGTCAGAGTTAACTTCCTCACATGCTTTCTTCCTTAATTGGGCCACAAATATCTGTGTGTATTAATTCTCCCAGCCTTTTTGATCTGGGTAGTGCTGTCTTAATGAATGGTAATCTTGCAGCTTTTCCTTTCATACATGACTCACATTTTTCCTCACTTACTGGTAAATTCATTAGTTTTAGTCCCTTCCTGTTCAAGTGATCTAGTCTGCAATGCCATAAGTTTTTATTCTTGTTCATTTACATGGCTGCCTCTGGTTGTTTCATTAGCATTGATATCAAATACATTTTGCTATGTTTCCTGTAAGTTATTTTAAAGTTTTGTCCATATATAATTACAGTATCTGTAGAGAATATTACTTTGTGACCTTTAGTTAATCTGTTTACTGATAGCAGATTATGATTTAAATTAGGAACTAGTAAGACTTCCATATTTATCTTCTTATTCTGATAGTACAGCATTGGTTTCCCTTTCTTTGTAGCAAACAGTGTATTGTCATTAGCAGTATTTATTGGAATTTTCTTTTCTAAGATTTTCACTTCCTTCATTAGTGGTTCCAATGACTCTTGAACCCAATGATCTGATGCTCCAGAATCAATAAAAAACTGAACTTCCGAATCATTGCTAATCATTACAGCTTCTTCTCCTTTGTCCACTGCCAAGAATGAGATTGAAGTTTCATTTGTTTGATGGTCTCCTCCTGGATTTGAATAGTTCCCTCTTCTTTCTCTTCAATTCTTATGATTATAGCTTCTTCTGCCTCTCTAACAATAATTTCTTAATTTCCCTCTTTTGTCTGTTTTTTGATATCTTTCTGGACATTGAAATTGCTTATGCCCCCTTTTTCTGCAGGAGAAATAAAAGAAACTTGTATCAAGATTATTATCTATTTCATCATTGTCCTTAAGTTTTAATTCAGCATCCAAGAGTCGACTTTTGACAAATTCCAATGTTAGTTTATCTGCTATGGTTTCCATGGCTGTTATTACTGTTTCGTATTTTTCAGGTATTGTAATCAATAAATGGCAAACCTTATAGTCTTCATCTAATTTGGTTCCAGTGCTTCGAGTTCTCTGATTATGTTATCAAATATTACAAAATGATCTTCCATTCTATTATTTCCTAGTTTTATAGTTAACAGTTTTTTCCTTAGATATAGTTTATTGAATACACTTTTTCTTTCAAATATTGTTCGCAGCAATTTGACCATTTCAATTGCGCTAGTTCCATCTTTGACACACTTGAGGTGTTTGTCTGATAGACATTGAACTATTATTGACTGCTTTAATGTCTTTCTTTTTATTATCATCTTTGGTTAAATCAAATTCTTCATCTAGTGCCTCTTTTAATCCCTTTTCCTCTAAAATCGCTTCTAATCGAAACTTCCAGTTAGAAAAGTTTTGTCTACCGAAGATAGGCAATTGTATGGTTGTTAAGCCTAACATTTTGATTACTGTTATTATCTTTTTACTATTACTACCACTAACTTTTTAATTCTTCATCTGGGCCCATAACCTGTTGAAATTATTGGTTGTTAATGAGTGAATAAGGTTTTATTTAACAAATAACTTTATTGGGAAAGATCGGAGTAGTACACGTGCTGTACATTGCTGCAAGTGTCAGACAAAGAGAAGCTCAACTACAATGTTGCCAGATATATTCTATCTGAACTTCAACAAAAAACCGTTAAAAACAAAACTTTATGTTGCTCACATATTTGTATAATCATTTTTTAGTACCGTTCATAAAGATCTAGTCAAAAACCAAACACAATAGTAATTTATGGATTTTATTACCAAGTCTCTCTGATCTGAAATTGTCACTAATTCATCAACCATCAAATCAGAATTGTCTCAAATACTATCAAGTATTAAAAGTATTTCATCACTTGATAGTATTTGAGGCAAGTATGAAGAAAAGATTAATAATCTATAATTGTGAAGATAGTAATTAAAAAATTTGAACTAATTTTTTTATGAATTTTGTATTTCTAGTTTCTATAAAATGAATTAAATATAGCTTTATATATTTGTTATTTCATGAATGGACTGATATTTTTTTGTTTTCATTTGTATTTTATTTTTATTTTACATTAAATAAATGAATTTAATTAATAATTAACTAAATTATGTGCATTTTGGTTTATTTTTTTCAATTTACATGATTTTTTTATACAAAACGTCATGATTTTGATTTATACAGTATTCTGAGGAACCAATCTTTTGTGTAAATCAGGGATAGGTGTGTATATATATATATATATATATACAGTGGAGTCTCTGCAGTCCAGCCCTTCACCAGTCCGACACTTCCAGTAGTCCAACACTCTGTGAACCGTTGCACCACCCACGTGAAATTTTCATGTCACAACCATAATCACAACTTGTCCATATGAGAGAGAGAAAAAAAGACATAAAACAAATTGTCAGTAGCTATTCGTTCATTGCGCACACATTATAATCGGACTATTTTTTAAGTTCAGTACACTGTTTACCATAAAATAGTATCTTTACATAATGTCACAAATTGGAAAAAGTAAAAAACAAAAATAAAATGTTGACTGCGGTCGAAAAAGCAGAAATAATTAAGAAACTTGACTTGGGAGAAAAGTTTAGTGATTTGGCTTGGTTTCATGGTATTAGACGAGCCATCATTTATAATATTAAAAATATCGGGATAAAATTAAGGATTTTGTGAAAGATTTGAATAGCAAGAGTAGTGACAGGAAAGTCTTAATAAACTGAGTGTATTTGTTTGTGTAATTCTATTTTTTTTTATTGAACATCCAATAATCCAACAAGCCCCAGAACCATATGTGTCGGATTATGAAGACTCTATTGTATATATATTTGCAGTAATATTTATTATTTTATTAAAATTTGTAAGAAAGAGAATCTAAAAGGCATGTTCAAATGAAACCCATTCAAAATATGCTATGTGATGAGTTGACATTTCAGTTTTGGAACACAGATGTTAAAGTGAAGTGTATGTGTTGCACATGCACAGTATTCTTAAATTGTGCACTTGCACTACTGCAATGAGGATAAACAATTTCTGTGGTGCACAGTGATGAAACAATACTATGCACTACAGGAATTGTTCACTCTCATTGCAGTAGCGCAATAAATGCTGCAAGTTGAGGTCCATTCCCTGTTCCTTGTAGTGTTCAGTCAGCATGCAGGGAACTAATCATCACCACTTGTTTGCATCCCTCAGCTGTTAAAAACTGAATTATAGCTGGCATATTCTGTTTGAACAGATTACCAATCACACCAGTCATCTTCAATGTTACGCCAAGTATTTAAAAATGACACAAGTGCAATATTTAAGTACACTGCACATGTACAACACAACCAATTTACTTTAATATCAGTACCAGTACTTCCAAAACTGAAATGTCAACTCATCACATGGTGTGTTTTGAATGGGTTTCATTTGAACATGCCTTATACAAAATTTTATAGAATGAAAAAATTTTTATGTTATCTGATAATTTTATATATCATAATTATTTTATTAATTAAAAAAGTTATATTAAAAAAATACATATGCTCCTTTACTTATGATGGGGTTATGCTTTGATAACACCATTATAGGTAAAAAAAATTGTTAGTCAAGAATAGTAATAATAGTAAACAATGATATTATGGTGATAAATCATCTGGATTTGATCCTAGAACCTCTAACTTAATAAATTACCTGGAATTGAACCAGGTTCCAAGGTCCTCTGAATGTGATTCCAATTATTTAGAATTGAACCAAATACTCTTAAGTGGTAAGCAGCTGCTTTATTGCAAACAGAAAAAATGTTTTTAGCTCAAATATACTGTGAAAATAGCCAAGTTCAGAATATATTAAGGGCAATTATAAGCTTGGATTATTATAATCAAATATTCATAAATAGGAGAGCACTTGTATTTGAATTATATATTAAAAAAATAAAATTATTATTGAAAGTATATTTTAACATTTAATGCAGTAATATAATATCCACAGCACACATTCAGGATGTATTAAATATAATCATTCATAATGAAATAATAATTTATTAATTTAAATAAGGACACATTTCGAAAATTTGACATTCTGCCCAATCAAATTTTTTTATATATAAGGCCCCTATATATATATATATATGTTACATTAGGTTTACCTTATACCCATTGCTAATTGAATGATTCACAAATAACTGTTTTCGACAACTTTTTGATACATCAGTAGATTTTTCATTAGTTGAAACACAAGATGGATTTTCAAGTGATGAAAAATCTTCTGATGTATCAAAAAGTTGTCGAAAACAGTTATTTGTGAATCATTCAATTAGCAATGGGTATAAAGGTAAACAAAATTATGGAAATAGTACAATAACCTCAGTTAACCAGCATATGCCATTAGGTTGGAGCATTAAAAAGAATCATCCAGCAGCTGTTATCAAACCTGTTTTGAGTTTAAATGCTGAAAAATATTTCTCTCTGAATGAAGAAAATAAACAGAAACTTTCTCTCTGAAAAGGTATTCAGAGAACAAAATTTATGTTATATTAAGAGTGGGCAATTATTTTTTGTCATGCGCTGGATAAACAATTTTCAGGATGAAGCGGGCTGCATAAAAATTGAAAAGTACCTAAGAGCGAATTTAACCTTATGACACCATAATTATGTAATTATTAATTAATGTAATGAAATTATTAATGATGACATTAAGTAATCATTAATAATTAGTAAAAATTACTTTGACTTAAAATGCACTCACATTCAAGAAAGATTGATTCTTCCACAAACATATTCCTCTCACCATCATACAGTATAAGAATAATAGTTGTGCCAATTTATCTGCACACGTTCTTGTCAATCTCCTAACATGTGTAGCGATTTTTGTGATACTTACACAAAGAATATATTTGTGTATCAATATTATTTAAAAAATATATTTTCCTTGTGTTACTTTCTTAGTTTTTGTTTGTAGCAAAGAGTTCAAAATCATCCATAGAAACTATTTTTTCATTTAGAAACAGAAAATAATTTGTCCTATGAATTAATAAATTCAGACAATTTCTTTAAAAACAAAAGTATTTTATTAAACTAATTGATTGTTAACAACCATTAGAATGCTACAAAATATTAGATACCTATGCAAATAATTTTGTAAAAACAAATTTACAACTTAATGTAAATAATGAAATTTATAATGTTTGTGGTTAATTACATCATCAAAATTTGGAGTATTCCTGCTAGTGTACACATATTCTGAACAGAATATCCATTATTTTATTTTTTCTTTTTGACTAGAATTTTATGCATGTGGGCTTGAAACTGTAATGTGTTCTGAACTGTAAACTATAATCTATTTTATGCAGTGGGCCAACTTTTGCCCACCCCTATGTTACATTATATTGATAATTCCATAAAATAGTTTTATATGGCCGAAGAGGGTCATAATAGCTCAAAAACATTACTATATCATAATTATTCAATGTAATAAATTTTTTAAGTGAAATATTCCTATCAAAGTGCTGATTAACAAAATAATATATAATTTCGAAGAAGGTAGAGAAAATGAAACAGAATGACACATTTTGTTTTATATATTTAACATATATAAATTCAATGTTACATAAAATTCTAGGAGAAATTTTTAAAGAATTTTGCATTGAAATACAGCATTGAACATAAACCTTTTATAAAATGCAGTGTTTTTAACTTTCCAATGAAAATTCATACTTACAATGGCAATCATAAATAATTTTGTAATAATGGCAGCCAATTGACCAAGAGAGGGGTAGAATAATAATAATACCAGTGGCGGCTCGCCCATAAGGGCTGCAGCCCTCCCATCAAAATGAAAAATTTTAAAATATTATAGCTATTACATTACTATACGATTATTTCACAAAAACATATTTTTTCCGTTCGTAGTATATTTATTTTTGAATTGTAGGTACTAGGTACCTCGATAGGCGCTCTGTATATTTTTGAATTGTAGGTACTAGGTACCTCGATAGGCACTCTGTATATATTTTGAATTGTAGGTACTAGGTACCTCAATAGGCGCTCTATATGTGTGCTTGTAGATACTAGGATATTTTTTCCGTTCGTTTTTTTCCGTTCGCAGTATATTTATTTTTGAATTGTAGGTACTAGGTACCTCGTAGTATATTTATTTTTGAATTGTAGGTACTAGATACCTTGATAGGTCGCTCTGTTGTGTGTATTGTATGAGTCAGTGCGATTGCGTACTCATCAGGGCTGTAGTCAGTGCAGACCGAGTCACACCGCATAGCCAGTGTATTGGCTGCAGTCAGTGCAGACCGAGTCACACCGCATAGTCAATGTACTGAACAGCAGTATGTGTATTGTATGAGTCAGTGCGATTGCGTACTCATCAGGGCTGCAACAGTGCAGACCGAGTCACACCGCATAGTCAGTGTATTGAGCAGGTGGAAGTAACCCGTGATATATGTTGTTATGATATGTATATCGTAGGCTGCAAACATTGCAGTCTGCATTACGTATTTTAGTACGTATTTTATTATAATTTTTTTCAGCCCTCCCACAAAAATCATCCACGAGCCACCACTGAATAATACCATATGGCACTTCACTAATAATGCAGAGTTAAAGAATGTTATGCTTCCACCTTGAAGTATTAATGTTTAAAATTGTGTCCCATACTTTCAGATGTTTTTAGAAAGTCTAGACCCAACTCATTTAATCCCATCCTTCATTTGATTCTGCCCTCAACTTTTACTAAATAAAAATTATAAGTACAATAGACTCACATTTTTACGAACCTCCAATTTATGAACTGCATATAATTATAAATTATTTAGTTGGTCTCAAAAGTCCCTAATGTTAATTAATGCCATTCTCATTTATGAACTTTTGATTTTACAAACTTTTTTGGGGGTCTGTATGAGTTCATAAAATCGAGAGTCCATTGTAATTTAAAATCTACAAATAAGAAAGTATGACATTTTGGGATGAAAATATCCAAATTATAGATTTTGATTCTATATATGTACATGGTTCAATAAGTAATGTAACAAGACTTTATACAGGTGTTAATATTTCTTATATCATTATAATTCCCACCAGACCAGAGCATGTTTACCACTGCTTTACTGCATGGTCATTAGATGGCATCCCGTGTCAGTCATACTGTCCCATCATCAGTTTTAAGATGGTAGTGGCTACTAAAACATGGTCAAATATTGAAGTGTATATTGTGATCAGATTTCTGCATTTAAAGAATACATTCACCAGCTGAAATTCATCATTAACTTGATGAGGTATATAGTGGTAATATGCCACAGAAAGAAATGTGGATTTGGTGCACAGAGTTTGATAATGTGCAAGATGAGCAATGATCTGGCCAGCCAAGCACATCCACTACAGATGACAATGTATGACACACTGAAGCTCTGATTCAGGAGGATTGATGCATTTGACTTAACGATATTATTAATGAACTGAACATCTCAGTGGAAACTGTGCACATCATCATTCACAAAAAGCAATTGGGATACAGAAAAAGTGTTCACATTTATTACCGAGACAACTCAAAGAAGGTCACAAAGTCATAGGATGGAATTGTCTCTCATGCATTTGATGCAATACCATGAGGAAGGAGTGCAGTTCCTGCACCATATTGTTACAGGGAATGAAACATGGGTACATCATGTGACATCAGAGATGAAGCAAGCATCCATGACATGAAAACACACATCATCTCCCTTCCAAGAAATTCAAAACAACTCCATCAGCAAAGAAGGTCATGGCAATGGTCTTTAGGGACTACAAGGGAATGCCCATTTTGTTGATTTCCTCACCAAGGGAAGGATGATTAATGCTGCCCACTATTGTGACACATTGAAATTGCAGGATGCAATTTGTCAAAAATAATCTACATTGCCATGAGCAGGCATCATGTTGCTGCACAACAATTACAAGGGGTGATCAAAGAGTAAGGTTACAAAGCCTGCAGTGAAACGTGTACATTTTATTTCATACAACCAATACAGCCAACTTATAGTACATATATTGGTTATTTTTCGACATAGTCTCCATATCGGTTTAGGCCCTTGTCGCTTCGTAGGATGAGTTTGAATATTCCCTCCTGGTAAAAATCCTGTCCTTGCATGTTCAGCCATGTTGTTGTGAAGTGTTTCACCTCCTCATCTGAAGCGAATCATCGGTCCTAGGTGCTCCTTCAAGTGAGGAAAGAGGTGAAAGTCGCTTGGAGCGAGGTCTGGGCTGTAGAGAGGGTGTTCGCTGATGCCCACGAACGACAAGGGCCTAAGCTGATATGGAGACCATGTGTATGTACTATCAGTTGGCTGTATTGGTTATATGAAATAAAATGTACATGTTTCACTGCAGGCTTTGTAACCTTACTCTTTGATCACCCCTCATACAAACCATACTCAGCCAACAATACAAGTAACTTGTTATGGAACTACTGATGGGAGGTACTGGGCTATCCAGCAACCCCAACTTGGCACCCAGTAATTTTCATCTGTTTGGATCATTAAAAAAGCATCTGAATGTCAGGCAATTCACAACTAATGAAGATGTTCAACAAGCCATTGTGTTGTGGTTTCAGACACTTGACACTAACTTCTTCAATGTCTGCATAGATGCCTTGATGTATTGTTGGAACAAATATTTAGATAAGTATAGAGAATATGTGGAAAACAATCTATACAAAGGTCATACTATTGTTTATAAGCATATGTACAAATTGAATAAATTTATGCAATGAGAGGTCTTGTTACCTTACTTATTGAACCACCCTTATATTTTTACAATATATATAATAATAATTGTAATTAATAATATAAATTATTTTTAATATATTTACCATATATTGCATAAGCATCCCCTCCAAAATATGCTCCTAATTCAATATGAGAGAAACAATGACCTACATTAATTGATTCTTCAACAGACATATTCATATATCTTCCATTTACTCTAAAATTCCTTATACATCCTTTAAAACCTTTAAGAATCTAGAATTTAATGTTTTATCATTATTTATATAATTATAATAATTATAAGATTTCTGATTTCATGATACAAGCCATATAAAATATTTTCTTCAATTTTTACAAAAATTACTAATTATATATTTATATTGTTGGTTTATCTGCCCATTTGGAAAATAACTTTCTGTAATAACTAAACATTGTAGAAAATTTAAATTTAAGAAGATCATTTTTCATATCATTTTTCATTTTCATTTTTAACTAAGATATCTATGAATTTTGAGATTCGTAGACAATTCTATTATAATACTGCGGTTATTCAAAACTAAAATATTGAGGTATACTATATCAGATCCTCAACATTTGTGAGAAATATGTTCTGATTTCTCTCATGAAAGTGGAAATTCATGAATAAAGATTTTGATATGATTATATTGCTTCAACTAATGTGCAATTTTCATGTTTATTTGTTTAAAAAATAAATCTGAAATTAGAATTATTAGTTTAAAAAGAATTAAAGAAAATACTAAAAACAACTCAAAAAAGTGGATTTAATCAAAATCAAATGAAAATACAGTTGGACCTCCATATATTGAACTTCTATATATCGAAATTCTCCGTATATCAAAGTTTTTTGTTAGTCCTGTGAAATTTCCATTGAAATTTGTTTCTATATATTGAAAAAAATTTCTATATATCAAAATTTTTAATTTCAGAGGCGAGGGAAAAGGATAAGGTAAGGAGTCTAGATTGGGTCTGGCTAGAAAAAGCTGACAAATAAACAAAATGGATGTGTCGATTTGTACTGTACAGGGGGTTAGTGTAAAGTTCTAGGCTTTGTTTCGGTTTTGTATGTTACTTGTGTTAATTGATTTAAAACCAAAACCAAAACTGAACCAAGAGATTTTAGTTAGTCTTTGTTCAGCTCTACTAAAATGTTTACCATGTCAAAGAGAAAGTTGTTGATATCCATAACTGACACATACGAACGAACTGCTTTGTTACTACTTTAAACTTTATTTCTACATGAAGCACTACATAGCAGGTCAAAACAAGTAACCTTTAATGCTAACGTTTTCGATGTTTTCACATCATCATCAGTAGTGTTGGAGCGCGATCACATTCGCAATCACTGCGAATATGATCGCACTCCAACACTACTGATGATGATGTGAAAACATCGAAAACGTTAGCATTAAATGTTACTTGTTTTGACCTGCTGTGTAGTGCTTCTTGTAGAAATTAAGAAAGTTGTTGAGTGTTGCAGAAAAAGTGGAATTGCTAAAAGATGTGGACTGTGGAGTGAGAAAAAAAGATGTTGTGCAGAAATTCGGGATTCCACAAAGTACAGTGTCAACAATACTAAAGAATCGGGAATCTGTTTTAAAAAGTCATGAAGTTGCAGGAGCTGACAGAAAACGATTAAGGACATGTAAGTACGATGACGTGGACGAAGCAGTGTTGAAATGGCTGAAGATGGTGAGAGATAGAAACATGCCTGTCTCAGGACCACTCATAAAGGAAAAGGCAATGGAATATGCACAGAATTTAGGACATGAGGAGTTCCAAGCGAGTTCTGGATGGTTAGACAAATTTAAGAAGCGTCACGGAATCAAAGAAAAAGTTATTTCTGGAGAAAGTGGATGCGTATCTGAGACAGATTGTAGCCAGTGGAAAACTACAATTTTAAAACCAATTTTACAGGAGTATCAGCCTGATAATGTTTTTAACATGGATGAAACTGGACTTTTTTTTAAATGTTTACCAAATAAGACTCTAACTTTTAAAGACGATAAATGCTATGGAGGTAAAAATAGCAAGGAACGAATAACTGTTGTCCTTTGTGCCAATATGTCTGGAAAAGAAAAACTTAAAATTTTGCTTATAGGTAAAAGCAAGCAGCCAAGATGTTTTAAAGGAGTGAAGTCATTAGAAGTTGACTATGAATACAATAAGAAATCATGGATGACAAGTGAGATTTTTGAGAAGTGGTTAATTAATTTTGATAAAAAAATGACATGACAGTAGAGAAAAGTTGTTCTTTTCGTAGAAGATTGTCCTAGACATTCTTCTTCTATAACAAAAAAATTAAAAAATGTAAACCTGGTATTTTTTCCTCCAAATGCAATGTCAAAATTACAACCAATGGATCAAGGTGTAATAAAAAATCTTAAAATGCATTATC
>AYEL01083253.1:0-14738 GCA_000484575.1 Olivierus martensii | reverse complement strand
TTAGCTTCGAATCCAAATGAACTACAGAATATGATACAAAGCTTGGCCACAGAAAGCAAGAAAGTAGGACTTAGAATAAACATAAGTAAAACTAAGGTCATGTACAATAATTTTGCTGATCAACAGAAGATAAAACTAGATAACATACTTCTAGAGGAAGTCAGTGGCAATATTTATCTTGGACAATTGCTCACTCTAGATGGTGACCTTATGCCAGAAATAAACAGGAGAATTAAATTAGCTTGGAGTGCTTTTGGTAGAAACAACTCAATTTTAAAAGGAAAATTGCCATTTTGCTTGAAAAGAAAAATATTTGATCAGTTATTCTGCCATTTCTAACTTATGGATCAGAAACTTGGACACTAATGAAAAGAGCTATTCAAAGGCTGCAAACAACACAAAGGAGTATGGAAAGATGCATGCTGGGAATAACTAGAAGAGACAAAAAATGTAATACTTGGGTAAGGAGTCAAACAAAAGTTATAGATGTAATCCAAATGATAAAAAAGCAGAAGTGGACATGGGCTGGACATATAATAAGAATAAATGATAATAGATGGACAACTAAAGTACTTCACTGGATACCAAGGGATATAAAATGACCAAGAAAGAGACCACGTTACAGATGGAAGATGAGATTGTTAATTTTACATCTAAGTGTTGGATCAGAGAGGATGTAGACAGGAAGAACTGGAAATTGCTTGGAAAGACCTTCATCCTGCAGTGGTATTGATAACGGTTGATTATGATGATGATATATATATATATATTCAAAAAACAATTATTTTGGTAAATCTGAAGCAAATACATATTTATGTATGACTATTTCATGATAAATATTTACTGATATAATTAATAAAGTATTTCATAAAAAATGACTTTTTAAAATGAATTTGTGTAGAAATTGAGATTAGCATTTGTATATTTAAAAATCAAATCAATTGTTTTATAATGTTTTAAATGAAAACAATAAAAATATACAAGAGAAAGATATAATTAAAATTAAATTAAATTATTAATGTTTATTAAATTAAATAGATATAATTTGTAGATAGGAGTGGATTGGGACATATTTTCGGTTCTGGCATTATCCTGACAGCGGCCCACCTATCGTTTAGCAGCCCACTAGTTAGACTTAGTATTAGGACAATTTGCCACACAGATATATTGTCGCAAGGACATTTTGCTGTAAAATATAGAAAAAATAAAGACAGGAGTATTTCAAAAAAATCAAGTAATTTTTAAAAAATTTTTTTGCAATACTCCTATCTTTATTTTATTTTTATATCTTAATGTCCTTGTGATAATATATCAGTAATATATAATAAATAAATTAAATACATAGTATTTTTTACAAAACAAATTTTAATGACAAAATAAAAATAATTACACAAGAAATCACCACAAGCACTTGAAGCAGGATAAATCTAATAATCAAATAGTGTATTTATCCTGCTTCAAGTGTTTGTTGTGATATATTGTGTTATTAGAAGCAGCAGAACTCAGTTGTTTATAGTTAAAAATAATTATCTAATTACCTAAAGTACGAGTCTTTATTTGTGTGCAAATACAAAAATATTGATAAATTTGAATAAAAATGAATGAAGAAGAATCTGAAACAAATATATATTATATTGAAACTGCAGTGTGTGACATAAAAAATCTGTTTGTCAGCTGCTGACCCATATTGTTACAATAGCACCGGCCCTTTTGGCATTTGCCAGAATGTTCTTATGGCCAGTCCACCTGTTTGTAAATATGTAATTATTGAAGTCTGTAATACTGTTATAACTGTAAGCTAGAGTGCATGATTGCTACAGTGCGTCTTTTTATGACCCCAGCTTAATTACCCCAGTCAGCTTTCTTTCGTTCATCTCCCTCATTTTTTGTGTCTTTGTTCAAGTTGTACAAGTGTGCTGTGTATCATGTCCTGACTGTATATACTGTATATATTTATTCAAATAAAATCGAGTTTTCAATAATCACAACAAATTGGCGACGAGGTGAAATGATGATAAAATGATCTTCATTAGAAATATTCAACTTTTGTTACTGATCAGACAGCCAATTATTTACTCCAAATATTCAACGAAACAAAGGTAATGAACATTTCAAATTTCAATTATTCAAAATAAATCAAGTACGGAATTTCGACATCCATCCGAAATCAAATTATTAATTTCAACCAATTTATATACTTTTTTTTTGGATCTAAAAAGTTGAATAATGGGTGCAAATCAATTTGCGCAATTACTTGAAATTTTTAATCGGAGTCAACAACAGTTGCTTCAACAGATAGTTAATTCACAAACTTCAAGTAATCCGAATCACCGTCCCGTTCCAGTAACCGCGGCTCTACTTCTGCTATTTGAAAATTTCGACGCAGACAAAGAAAATTTCAAATTATATCGTCAACGCTTTGAAAATTACTTGATTTTGAAAGGAGCATTTACTGATAAAGTACTTTGCAGTCAAATGCTGCTTAATTCAATCGGACCTGTTCACTTCAAATTACTGGTATCGCTAGTGTCGCCCAAAAGCCCATCAGACTTGAATTATACCGAATTAGTTGAAACTCTTGAGAAACATTTATGCCCTAAGAAAAATGTCCTGGTCGCTCAACATAGATTTTTTTCTATCTACCAAGACGAAGCTCAATCAATCGCAAATTATGTAGCTCTGCTTCGACGTGATATCAACGAGTGCATGTTTAATTCCCCGTGCGATTGTAAAATTAATATTTCGGATATATTTCTTCGTGCGCAATTTATCCGAGGACTATATGATAATTCTATTCGAGAACAGATACTTCAATCTGAAATCTCCGATTTCGATACTATAGTTGAAAAAGCCTTGACCTTGGAAGCGTCCAAGCTCGATAGCCGCGAGCTTAGTTCAAAACAACCAGCAGCTCCAGTCACTCTCTCAGATACGAAAAAAGTTTCGAACTCTCGTCAGTCTCGACGTGACTCAAGTTCAAGACAGAGGACATATTCAAAGAATTCTTCAAATTTTAAATCGAATACTCGCCAATCTCGACCACGTTCAAAATCCAAAATTGATTATCGCCGTTTAGGGATTGACCAACTTTGTATTCGCTGTGCTCGAGAAAATCATAAGGCTTCAGAATGTAGGACAGACCCTAAGTCCTTGCACTGTAAAGCATGTAAAACAACAGGTCATGTACAACGAGTCTGCATCAGAACGTTACTCTCCGCAGAAAAAAACTCAGTCATTAAATAATAATTCAACTAATTCTATTCATGATGATACAACTAATCAAGTTTTCGGTATCAATAAAATCGTAGATATTTTTAAAAACCGGCGACCAAATGGTGACGATTCTGAAAAATACTTCATTACAGTACAAATTGAAGAACATCCACAAGAATTTGAAGTAGACTCTGGCACAGGGTTTACCTTACTTCCACGATCTCAGTATAAACAGCTCAAACTTAAGGCTTCACTCGAAAAATCTCGAATTGCATTCCGTTCTTATACAAATAATGTTTTTCTCCCAGATGGTAAGATCAACGTAATGGTCAAATATAAAAACATTACTTCAAGGGAAGAAATTTATATTGTTCCAGACGACTTTACACCAGTATTAGGTAGGATATGGATTCGCCACCTTGGTATTGATCTCAAAGAATTAGACCGTCCAATTATAGCACCTAGCACCCATGTATATTCAATTACTTCAGTACATGAAATTTTAGAAAAATATTCTTCAATATTCGAACAAAAAGTAGGGTGTGTACCTGATATTACTTGTTCACTGCATCTCCGAGAAGGAGCTAAACCCGTTTTTCTACGAGAACGTGATGTTCCATATGCACTAAAAGCGAAAGTTGAAAAAGAACTTGATTCCCTCGAAGCAGATGGCATAATTTCAAAGATAGACCACAGTGATTGGGGGTCACCATTAGTGATTGTGCCCAAACCTGATGGAAATGTGCGACTCTGTGTGGATTATAAGGTAGCAGTTAATCCTCAACTCAAATCTGCCCATTATCCAATTCGGCGAATTGATGAGATACTTAACAGCCTACACAATTCAAGTTATTTTTGTCGACTTGATCTGTATAAAGCTTACTTACACATTAAAGTCGATGAAGAAAGTCGTTCAATTCAAACGATTTCCACTCATAGAGGCACTTACCAGATGAATCGCTTAACTTTCGGCATTAAAACCGCTCCAAGTGAATTTAACCGGATTTTAGACCAGATACTTCAAGGACTTGATGGTACTCTATCATATTTTGATGATATTATTGTCCATGGTCGTACTATGGAAGAATGTCAATCTCGACTAGAACAGTGCTTAATTCGACTAAGAAAATACAACTTACATCTTAATAAAGCCAAATGTGAATTCTTTAAAACTGAAATCCAATATTTAGGTCATGTTGTTCGTCATAATCAAATTTTAAAGTCTCCAGAGAAAATCAAAGCAATTATTGAAATGCCAAGACCGTCCAATGCTGATGAATTACGCCGTTTTCTTGGGTTAGTAACTTATTATTCACGATTTATCCCAGATTGTTCAACTCTGACATATCCACTGAGGAAACTTCTACAAATAAATTCAACATTTCACTGGAAAAGTTCATGTGAAGCTGCCTTCATAAGACTTAAAAACGAAATTGCTAGTGAAAGAGTGCTTACACCATATAATCCAGAACTTCCTTTGATCGTGACCTGTGATGCGAGCCCTACAGGCATTGCAGGAGCGCTTTCACACATTATAGATAATCAAGAAAGACCAATTGCCTTCGCATCTCGTTCCTTGACAGCAGCTGAGCAAAATTACAGCCAATTAGACAGAGAAGCTCTTGCTATCGTTTTTTCAGTGAGTCATTTTTTTATGTACCTTTATGGCCGTAAATTCCAACTGGTCACAGACAATCAACCACTTACTAGAATTTTCCATCAATCAGCAAAACTGCCAGCCATGACATCAGCTCGACTTCTCCGATATGCTTCGTTTTTATCAGGTTTTGACTATGAAGTCAAATTCAAAAAAGGTTCCGATAATACTAACGTCGACTGTTTATCCAGAGTTCCTCTTCAACACACACAACAAACAATGGATGTAATCATTAATCAAGAAGTCCATGGAATCTGTAGTTCAACAATATTTCAAATTTCAAATAATGAAATAACTGCAGAAAACATTGCCACTGAAACAGCTAAGGACGAAATGCTATCAAAAATTAAATTCGATCTTATCAATGGTAACAATGGTAATTCAAAAGAAAATGAATACACTCTCGACTGTGGTATCCTATTCAAAGGTCAACGTGTAGTGATTCCCAAAACGCTTCAACCAGCTATCCTTAGGGAACTTCATAGTACACACATTGGAATTACAAAGATGAAACAATTGGCACGACGATACTGCACATGGATAGGCATTGATCGTGCAATTGAAAGTTTAGTCAAGTCATGTGAAGCTTGTGCTTCCATTAAGAAAAATCCGGCCAAAGCACCCCTACATTCGTGGGATGAACCACAAGAAAATTGGGACCGTATTCACATGGATTATGCGGGTCCATATGAAGGAAAATATTTTCTTATCGTAGTCGATGCCAAATCTAAATGGGCTGAAGTTCGAATCGCCAACGAAGCACCTACAACTTCGAAAACCATTGAACTACTACAAAATATGTTCGCAACTCATGGATTCCCGAGAGTATTAGTTTCAGATAATGCTACAATTTTTACAAGTGATAACTTTAAAAATTTCTGTATTTCAAATGGCATCAAGCAAAAATTTAATGCCCCAGGACACCCTGCTACAAACGGTCTAGCAGAACGCAATGTTCAAACACTCAAGAACCGTCTCAAAGCAATGCATGATGAGCCATTATCTCTAACTCATAAATTACAAAAAATTATGATGACATACAGAGCTACTCCACTTGCTGAGGGAAAATCTCCAGCCGAACTATATCTCAAAAGAAACTTACGTATTCGACTAGACATTATTAAACCGTACAAGGAGACCTATCAATCTAAAAGTATTCCTGGCACCCGTTCATATAACGTAGGTGACCGAGTGCAATCGCGATATTATACAAATTCAAAACTACTCTGGCGTTTTGGCACAATACAAAAAAAATTAGGGAGTCTCCACTACATCATTAAACTCGACGATGGCTACACATGCAAACGCCACATAGATCAATTAAGAAGCACAAACGTTCCAAAAAAGATGGTATCATTTGCACCGAATACGAAGCCAGATAAAGATGAAGAATCTACATCTTCAAGGACATCAATGACCCCTTATTATGAGTATACTCAGTTGCAACAATTCCATGACCAACCATCATTTCAACCCAATGTGCAAGTCACCCAACGACCCCAGACCGAATAGAAAACGAGCTCGATTCTTACAAGTCGACGGTATAGACAACTGGTGTTCGTGCTATCAACAAATAGACAAGTACGTCATTAATCACGTGACTGTCGATTCTTATCGATAGCGAGAGCTTGTCGATTAGTTCAGCATAGACCCCCTAGTGCCGGGGTATGCTTTTGTAGTTTTCCTTTTTGTTATAACTGTAAGATCGCTAGAGTGCGTCTTTTTATGACCCCAGCTTAATTACCCCAATTAGCTTTCTTTTGTTCATCTCCCTTCCTTTTTGTGTCTTTGTTCAAGTTGTACAAGTGTGCTGTGTATCATGTCCTGACTGTACATACTGTATATATTTATTCAAATAAAATTGAGTTTTCAATAATCACAACAAATACTTTTCCTCTTTACTAAACTTTCAGAAAGATATGGTGGAATATAAAATAAATTTTACTATCCAACACAAATATAAACTCTTATTAGAAAAATTAGTGGAAAACCAAAACAAGTGTAATAATGCAAAATTCATTTTGACACTCATGATTAACTTTTACTGTTTCCTTTTTTAAAAACTAATAATAAAGTTGATTAAGCTGTTAGGGAAACAAAATAAATATCTTTTGATCAATCAATGGATATTAAACACTTTATCAATGAAAATCATTTGGAACAGTTTTTAATTTTATTACAAATGCAGAAAGAAGTATACATTTCCAAATAAAACATCTTAATTGCTTTTTCAAATAAAACAATTAAATAAAATACTTCCCATAGTTGCCATTATGTTATTGCCAGTGTTTTTACAACTTATCTCTTAATTACTCATGTATTTATGACCATATAATGCTGCATTTTGCCCAAATTAATAACAACATAGATTAATTTGTAAATAATAAATTTAAACTTGTCTAATAAATGCTCAAAATCTGTTTTCAGATAAAATGATTGAACACCTGCTATTAAGCTTACCTAGGTCTGTTGCCTAGAAAAAATAAATGGAATTGTCTAAAGCCCTGCAAACTCGAATTGATGCCTGAACTGATTAATTTCATTGGTTTGTAAGCATTATAAGGAAGCTGAATATCTTCTGCTTAGGTGAACACCTTTTTGGAATCAACTGTACATCAAAGCCTAATTTGTGAAGAATCAAATATTTCCCAACTGTTTCATGAAGCATTAAATAATTTTATTTCTATTTTATTTTCGTTTTAATTACTATTTAACTTTACCATTAATAATTCACATTTATGCAACTTTACAATTATAAAAATGTATCAATAATGAAAGTACCATCTATCTTTATGATGAAATACTAATTCAATCAATGGATATTTTTGCCAGATCAATGTTCAAATGAGCTTAACTGCATTGTTTGTTAAGATGTTATTTGTCATCATTAAACTTTTTATTGCATTTTTTTACCTTACATTAACAATATTCTATTGTGAAATAAAGACAAGAAGTTAAAATGTGAAATGCTTCTTATTTTTGTATTGTTAATATTTTAAATAAACTTTGATCTATAATTTGCCTTTTGCAGTATTTTTATTTTAAATTAACAACAAAATGGAATAGTTTTCCTTGTTCACAGTTCCATTGATCAAAAATAGGAAAATAAGGGAAAAATTATATAAGTAAATTGGTAAATTGGTAAATTATATAAGTAAATTGGTGTGTTAGAAACAAATAAATATATTACTGTGAATAAAAGCATCATTATGTGAGATCTGCAGGATATCACGCCGGAACTTTTATTTTATTGTCTGTTTTATAATTATCATTAAAATTTTATTTTAATTTTTTTTGCCTAATTATTGCATCACATATATTTTTATTCAAACAATTTTATTACTATATCAACTGATTTATATTGTTGTTATATCAATTGTATCAATATATCATTTAACTTTGTATAATTTTATCATTTTTTATATATTTTTATTAACATGTTAAAATCAAAAAACAAAATTTAGCTTTCTGTAACCCCCTGATTGTTGTTATCAAACCCCTTCACTATCAATACATGTAAATTAAACAGAATGGCAACTACTTTCAGAAGATTGTGGTGGGAGAGCCAGACCATCAGAACAGAAGCTACAAAGCCAGATGTAAAACAGAACTTACTATCAACATCGAAATGATGCCAATAAATGAATCATATCCTCCCCGTAGAAAAATAAAAGGAGAGGAGAAGGAAAGTTAGGAAGTTACATTAGTAGAAAGATAATAAGAGCAGAGAGAAGAGAAGTTGCCCTCTCTGAAGGAGGAGGAAACCAGATTTTGAATAACTCAGTTCTGACTCATCCGATTCATCCAGGTATGTAGTGTCTGAGGAGTGATATGCCAACCCGTTTGTTACCGATAGGTTAGATAGGTGTAGTCAGTCTTGCTTATGCATCATATAGTTCGTTTCCTTGATTTTCTCTTTCTATTTTTGTGATCAATTTAATGTTTAATCTCCTTCAAATAAATATGAGTATATATATGAATTCTTCTGTGCACTCTTTCTTTCTTTAACCTGGACTCCATGTGCCACTTCTCTACGCAGCCTTATTCCAAATTAATTAATACATCGGCCAGACCCATTGCAGATTCTTACAATTAAATATCTTATGTAAATAATTCATTTAAAAGTTTTGAAAAAATTAATATAAAATAATAAAACAGTCCTTTACAGCCCTATAGCAAGTATAAAAATTTTATTCTGGCATAACGTTTTCGAACCATAAGCGGTTCCTCTTCAGTGTTTCTCACTTACAAAATAGAACACTAACTGAAGCTAATCTTCAGTTAGTGTTCTATTTTGTAAGTGAGAGGCACTGAAGAGGAACCGCTTATGGTTCGAAAACGTTATGCCAGAATAAAATTTTTATACTTGCTATAGGGCTGTAAAGGACTGTTTTATTATTTTATATTAATTTTTTCAAAACTTTTAAATGAATTATTTACATAAGATATTTAATTGTAAGAATCTGCAATGGGTCTGGCCGATGTATTAATTAATTTGGAATAAGGCTGCGTAGAGAAGTGGCACATGGAGTCCAGGTTAAAGAAAGAAAGAGTGCACAGAAGAATTCATATATATACTCATATTTATTTGAAGGAGATTAAACATTAAATTGATCACAAAAATAGAAAGAGAAAATCAAGGAAACGAACTATATGATGCATAAGCAAGACTGACTACACCTATCTAACCTATCGGTAACAAACGGGTTGGCATATCACTCCTCAGACACTACATACCTGGATGAATCGGATGAGTCAGAACTGAGTTATTCAAAATCTGGTTTCCTCCTCCTTCAGAGAGGGCAACTTCTCTTCTCTCTGCTCTTATTATCTTTCTACTAATGTAACTTCCTAACTTTCCTTCTCCTCTCCTTTTATTTTTCTACGGGGAGGATATGATTCATTTATTGGCATCATTTCGATGTTGATAGTAAGTTCTGTTTTACATCTGGCTTTGTAGCTTCTGTTCTGATGGTCTGGCTCTCCCACCACAATCTTCTGAAAGCAGTTGCCATTCTGTTTAATTTACATGTATTGATAGTGAAGGGGTTTGATAACAACAATCAGGGGGTTACAGAAGGCTAAATTTTGTTTTTTGATTTTAACATGTTATTATATATATATATATATTATAAAATGCTATTTTAAATTATGTTTGACATTAATAAAAAACAATTTTATTTTTTTAAAGACCTTAATACAATAAAATTTTCCTAAATGATAAACATGCATTTCATTAATATCATGCAATATAGAATTTCCATTATTTATTAAATGTTAAAATAATGTATAGATAATGTATTATTTCCTATTTTAGGTTTATATAATGTGATTATTATTCTTTAATTTTTTTTGTACAAATATGTGCTAATAAAATAATATGTTGACAAATGTCAGTTTAGAGAATTGTTGTATAAGATAGATACGGCAATTTCTAATATTTCCAATCAAGTTTGTGTGAGCTTCAATGGTTCTAATAAATAAGCAAATACAGTCGATTCCGCTTAATTAGGACACATTGGGATTAATCCATTTTGGCCCAATTAAGTGGTTGCCCCAATTAAACGAACTAATAATAAATTATAAAATAAAATATGTAATACATAAATAAATATATAAGTAGGTAAGAAAATAATAATTAGGTATCTATTTTAATGCTTTATTAGAATAGATACCTAATTATTAGCTTTTTAGCGATCTCCTCTGACTTCGCCTTCAATACTGGACTGCTGATATTCATGCCTTGCCCACTAACTATAGAAAACCATTGATCTAATGCTTCTTCACCTGCTGAATTCTTTCCATCACACTTTTTTTGGATGTTCCTGGAATTTCTTTCTGTAATGACCACTCCTTACGCAGTTGATTTTCATGTTGTAGGAGACGTGCTCTGGTAGATTTTGGTACACAGTTATATTAACAAGTCTATGATGGCTTGCATTAAATGGCTGGCTTTTAATTTTATCCAGCAAAACAATTTTACTTGAAAGTGTATAATGATTTCTTGGCATCTTGGCAAAGATTTAAAAATTTTAAATAAAATCAACACTAAATGAATATCGCTAGATATAGTATATAGTAACAGTAGACTCTTAAATAGATGCATATTTACAGACGCATGACGATAAATAACTACCACGCTAGTGTTGCCAAATAATAGTGTACACAGTGTTGACATGCTTTTGAAAATCTCTAAAATATATCAAAAATTGTTAAGTTCCTTTTCTGCTATTAGGTGCATTCGGCAATTCAGATCAATCTGACTAGATTTCTGAATAGATCACGTGACTTCTGAGTTTTGTCTGACTCATCTGACTTGGCATTTCCCAAACGCATATGTTTGCTTCTCTACTGACCAACATGGCGGACGAAGTGATAAATTAATACAAGTTATTTAACATATTACAATGCTTTACATGCATAGTAATATCAAATTAAAAAAATTTTACACTGGATTAGTTGCTAATCATCCTCAATATAAATACTATTTATTGAAATAATTATCAATAAAACAAATATAAATTAACTACAACATTAATAAATAATAATGAATTTCTTTATCAATTAATAATAATAGCAAAGTACCTTTAGGACAAAGCAACATGAGCATACTTTTCAACCGATAAACACACACGAATTCTCGTATTAACAATGTCTACTTATGTAACAAGATATCTTTCCTTCAGTTATACGGTTTTGCTCCTCTGAATGTTAGATAGAGTTGAAAAACTTCATCACGTTCATTCATTTTAATTTTGCATAAATATCTCACGGGTGCCATCATGTTGCTCAGAACAATGTCAGAAACTACAGAGATGACTGACGAAGATCTGACTATCTGAGTTCAGAACTTGTCAGTTGTCTGATTTGCCGAATGCGGCACTTCAGTAAGATATACGTTAGAACTCAATGTCGAACGATGATTGTTCAGATTTCTTAAGAATTCTGAATTGCCGATTATGCCTATTGTCCCAATTAAGCGAAAAGTGGTCCCAATTAAGCATTTAAATTATGTATTAGTTTATTAATTTGGTTTCTCCCAATTAAGCGTTTAAATTATGTATTAGTTTATTAGTTTGGTTTCCGATAAATTATGTATTAGTTTATTAGTTTGGTTTCTGTTCTTTGAGATTTGGCTCAATTAAGCAGCTGCCCCAATTAAGTGGAATCAACTGTATTAATGATTATTATGTATTTTATATCAAAGACAAAATTTGTGCTTCTGACCATTATTGTGCATTGGATGTATTTCCTATTTCATTGATTGTGGTGAAATTTCTTTTGTACATTTTATTTTATTTTTGTTTTTTTACATAGCATTCTATTATTTGAATAGCTTGCATGATTTGAATAATGATTACTATTGGAAAAATTCTGACTATCATTGCTATTTCCAACCAGAATGGCAATGATTTGTTTCTTTAAATTAGACAATGAAAAGTTTGTTTTAACATTAATTATGAAACACATCCAGATTTCAAAGAAGTTATAAAAAGTATAAAAAAATCTAAATGTTAGAATAAGGAGATATAGTAATAACTTATATAAATGTCTCATTATTGCAACAGTTACATTCCAGATCACTGTCGTATAGTGAATTTTGCTGTAAAGTAAATCAACGTTTTTTAATTTTATAATATATAAAGCCTAACAAAATATTTGCACTATTATTCATTTAGCACACAATATCACTAGGACAAAAAGCTTGGTTGGATGGCCCAGTAGAGCATTTGCTTATCATTTTGTAGGATCCAGGTCTTACACATATCAAGTTTTTCAGGAAGGCTCTAGGGTCCAGCCCATCTATATGTTAATTTATGTTTATAACTTATTCTAAGTATTATTTTGCAGATAATTTTTTTGAGATATTGTTAAAATGGCATCAATGAAGTTAACATATTTCAGTGTGCTTATGCATGGACCTTGATCTAAGTCTGTGTAATCCCTTATTAATATTTTTTTGTGTACTTCACACCCTTCCTGCTGTAGACTATGTCCAGGTGAAACGCTTACCGTCTTTCATCCCATCAAAAACTGTTTCTACATCTTATATTCTCTGTTATGTACAAGTAGTACTTATTAAAATATCCTAACAGATATAAAATAAAAACATGAAATATAATTGAGAAGTGATGTATTAGTGAAGCATTGTAAAGAGAGGTATGCTTGTATTTTGTTTCATGTATTTAAAAAAATTAATTTTTTATTACAATACAATATAAAAACAAAATGATCATCCAGCAGATTATATACATCATGGTGTCTGTCATTTCAGATCACATTGTATTGTTAAAAATGGAAAGAAATTTAATGAACAAACAACTTATTCAATGAATAACAATTTGAATAATTTTTAATTTTAAATTTTTATAAATCTATTAAATAACTTTTCATTTGTCATGTTAAAATAAAAGTTTTAATTATAAATTTACAAAATTACTACCATATATTCTAATAACAATCGTTCGATAGGCTAATTGTTCCTATTTTAAATGGTTATTTTGTAAAAAGCCGTTTAAAGTTTTGGAATAGGTCTTTTTGAAAACAGGGATGTGAATAGTCACAGGTGCAAGATTATAGTCTAATAAATGTTAAGTAAATTACCACAGGTGCGAGATTACAGTCTAATAAATGTTAACAGATAAATTACCTAATAGGTGTGAGATTACAGTCTAATAAATGTTAACAGATAAATTACTTAATTACCATCTTCTCTAGTGTTTCTATTTGTGTTGGTTGACCTTGCCGTTCGATTCTCTAGTGTTTCTATTTGTGTTGGTTGACCTTGCCATTCGATTGTTATGGTAGTGTTTCTATTTGTGTTGGTTGACCTTGCCATTCGATTGTTTTGGAGTTTAAACAACTGATTTGTCTACTAATGAAATGGTTTTGCCTCCAGAATGAGTGGCGGTTGGCGATTAGTGAGGTGGCGGTTTTTAAACAACTGATTTGTCTACTAATGAAATGGTTTTGCCTTCAGAAATGAGTGGCGCAACTGATTTATCTACTAATGAAATGGTTTTGCCTCCAGAAATGAGTGATTTGTGTTGGTTGACCTTGCCATTCGATTGTTTTGGCGGTTTAAACATTGTTTTGTCTACTAATGAAATGGTTTTGTCTCCAGAAATGAGTGGCGGTTGAGTTGGTTGACCTAGCCATTCGATTGTTTTGGCGGTTTAAACAACTGATTTTTCTAATGAAATGGTTTTGCCTCTGAGTGGCGGTTGGCGATTAGTGAGGTGGCGGTTTATAGAGGGAATACAGAAATGAGTGGCGGTTGGCGATTAGTTAGGTGGCGGTTTATAGAGGGAATTTCGGAAATGGTTTTGCCTCCAGAAATGAGTGGCAGTTTATAGAGGGAATTTCAGTGGCGGTTGGCGATTAGTGAGGTGGCGGTTTATAGAGGGAATTTCATGTTAACATAAAGGAGGAGATTTGTTATTGGCTTTCATCAGAACGAGGGTGGCAGTTTATAGAGGGGCAGCTTAAAGAGGTTTGACTGTAATTATTTATTATTTTGTATTCTATTTTAATTATAATTAGCAAATACAATTCTATGTTTCTTTTTTTCCAACATGCTATTTCTATGTTAATTCTTTTCTAACATGCTAATTCTAATTTACTTAAGCAATTCCTTCCCTTTTTTCCTATTTTTTTAGCTGTAAAGACCAATTATAATGAATACAGTTTATTTAAAATATCATCATAAAAAATAAGAAGTGTTTCATACTTTAACTTCTAAAATAAAAGTTGTTCTATATTGAAGTCTGCAACCATTTGCTCAATCCAAACATATGGTTCTGATATGCTAAGTGTCTAATAGTTTTACAATGATTTATTTTATGGTATTGATTAAATTTTTATATAT
>AYEL01083252.1:0-15975 GCA_000484575.1 Olivierus martensii | reverse complement strand
GAATTCTCGTATTAATAATGTCTACTTATGTAACAAGATATCTTTCCTTCAGTTATACGGTTTTGCTCCTCTGAATGTTAGATAGAGTTGAAAAACTTCATCACGTTCATTCATTTTAATTTTGCATAAATATCTCACGGGTGCCATCATGTTGCTCAGAACAATGTCAGAAACTACAGAGATGACTGACGAAGATCTGACTATCTGAGTTCAGAACTTGTCAGTTGTCTGATTTGCCGAATGCGGCACTTCAGTAAGATATACGTTAGAATTCAATGTCGAACGATGATTGTTCAGATTTCTTAAGAATTCTGAATTGCCGATTATGCCTATTGTCTCAATTAAGCGAAAAGTTGTCCCAATTAAGCATTTAAATTATGTATTAGTTTATTAGTTTGGTTTCTGTTCTTTGAGATTTGGCTCAATTAAGCAGCTGCCCCAATTAAGTGGAATCAACTGTATTAATGATTATTATGTATTTTATATCAAAGACAAAATTTGTGCTTCTGACCATTATTGTGCATTGGATGTATTTCCTATTTCATTGATTGTGGTGAAATTTCTTTTGTACATTTTATTTTATTTTTGTTTTTTTACATAGCATTCTATTATTTGAATAGCTTGCATGATTTGAATAATGATTACTATTGGAAAAATTCTGACTATCATTGCTATTTCCAACCAGAATGGCAATGATTTGTTTCTTTAAATTAGACAATGAAAAGTTTGTTTTAACATTAATTATGAAACACATCCAGATTTCAAAGATGTTATAAAAAGTATAAAAAAATCTAAATGTTAGAATAAGGAGATATAGTAATAACTTATATAAATGTCTCATTATTGCAACAGTTACATTCCAGATCACTGTCGTATAGTGAATTTTGCTGTAAAGTAAATCAACGTTTTTTAATTTTATAATATATAAAGCCTAACAAAATATTTGCACTATTATTCATTTAGCACACAATATCACTAGGACAAAAAGCTTGGTTGGATGGCCCAGTAGAGCATTTGCTTATCATTTTGTAGGATCCAGGTCTTACACATATCAAGTTTTTCAGGAAGGCTCTAGGGTCCAGCCCATCTATATGTTAATTTATGTTTATAACTTATTCTAAGTATTATTTTGCAGATAATTTTTTTGAGATATTGTTAAAATGGCATCAATGAAGTTAACATATTTCAGTGTGCTTATGCATGGACCTTGATCTAAGTCTGTGTAATCCCTTATTAATATTTTTTTGTGTACTTCACACCCTTCCTGCTGTAGACTATGTCCAGGTGAAACGCTTACCGTCTTTCATCCCATCAAAAACTGTTTCTACATCTTATATTCTCTGTTATGTACAAGTAGTACTTATTAAAATATCCTAACAGATATAAAATAAAAACATGAAATATAATTGAGAAGTGATGTATTAGTGAAGCATTGTAAAGAGAGGTATGCTTGTATTTTGTTTCATGTATTTAAAAAAATTAATTTTTTATTACAATACAATATAAAAACAAAATGATCATCCAGCAGATTATATACATCATGGTGTCTGTCATTTCAGATCACATTGTATTGTTAAAAATGGAAAGAAATTTAATGAACAAACAACTTATTCAATGAATAACAATTTGAATAATTTTTAATTTTAAATTTTTATAAATCTATTAAATAACTTTTCATTTTATTTTTCTTTAAGGATTAAATTTAATTTAAAAATTTTCTGTAATTATTACTGGTAATTAAATATATAAATAATTTTTCAATCTAAAATAAAAAATACTTACCAGTGAATAATTAAATAATAAATTAGTTGGAATACCACCCATGTATAATGGACTCCTCAGAGCTAATTTTCTTCTAACTTTTATATGTGAAATTTTATCATTGTCAACAGACAGAGTTAAATTTCTATTTATTTTTGTAATTGTTACCTATTAAAGAAAAGCAGTTTAAAAAAACTGGAAAAAATGTTTAATATATTTAATAATTTAATGTATTAATTTATTTAAAATGCATAATATATATTAATATTCACTGTAATAAAAATATATATATAAAATAATAAGAATAATGTTATTAAACTTGTCATATATTTCTTTTCATCCAAAACTTTAGGGATCAACAAGATTTTGATTATAAATATAAAATTAGCAAAACACAATATAAAAATTGTGATTAGATAAAGAGAAAATATTGTGTAAAAAATTTTGTGAGCAATCTAACAACAATAAAATTTGTATTTTGTTGTAGAATATCTTTCTAATATGCATGCTATAAAAATAATATATATTTTTATAATAATAAATTCTATTATAAGTGCAGTTAGCAAAATGCTCTCTAACAAGCTAGAAACAATAAAATTTTCTAGTACAATTTGATCACCAAATCTAACTTATATTAAAATCTAACTTACATTATGCCAAGCTCCATTACTTAGAAATCCTTGACTTCTAAGTCTTCTGTGCTTTTTATCCTTCATATCAACAACAATATGTTTTCTTAGTAATAATATTGCAAAGTAAGAATTTCTTCTTCTGTTTCTTAGAAGAACAATTAATCCATTTGAATAAAAAGACCGAAAATCAAATGTGATATTGTAACTGCAATAAATAAAGTTTTCTATTAACTGAATAAGCAAAGCATTTCATTTTATTTATATATTATAGTAAAAATGTATTTTATTTACTCATTTATTGTTTTATTTCTATGTATCACATTAATGATAAAATTAAGATATATATTTTCCTAACAAATTTTACATAGAATACTGCTTACAAAAATTATTTATTTTCTATACTACTTATACAAATAAAATAAATATAAAAAAATATTCGTCAAATATCATTTATTTTGAAATAAATGATATTTGGCAATTATTTACAATAGTATTTCACAATTTTTTTTAGTTGTAGAATGCTGGAATTATACTCTGATAATCTGCAAAACTGAAAAAGTATCTACATGTATTAATTATTACAATGATTACATTGAGAATAGTAAAATAATAAATAAATATTATAAATTTATATATAAATTTTAGCTTTCCATTAAAACATAAAATGATTCAAGCACTTTCTGTAGGTTTCTTATATAGACATTTTATTTTATAAATTAGTAACATTATTTGGTCTTTCAGTCTTTTTTGGGCAGAAATAAATTTATTTTGCTTACAAAAATCAAACATTAAGACAGAAGATTTGATTAATTTATGTTTTATAATTTTAAATATATTTCTAACATATGAAAATAATATATTGTTGGCTTTATTCATGTTTTTAATGAATTATTCTGATTAATGACAAAAATATTTTTGTCATTATTGATTATTATATTATAAAAACTTTGATGGCTAAAGTTATATATTAAATCATAATTCTTCTAAAATATTCATGCTGTATAAAGATGTTTTCTATGTTGAGGTCATAACACTCTCCATTGTATATACAGGTAGGCCTCGATTAGTGCAAGTTTGAATAGTGCAATATTCGATTAGTGCGACTTATAAAAATGATACTGTTTTTCAGTTAGTGCGAACAAATATTCGATTAATGCGAGTTGTAAGCATAGATCAGTCTTACTAACAAATGTTCGTCCCCTTTTATGATGTCAATTAACAAATTAATGTTAATTTTCAGTTAGTAAAACCGGACGAGGAGCAGTCCAAGAACAGTGACTTGGCTTTGAAGGGGTGAAACACCAGAAAGATGGGCTTTTTGCCATTAGCCATTTAACATTACTGTACTATTATTCAGCTTTGTTATCGTATACATACAGTAAAGTACATAATTTTCTCTTTTAAAAAGTATCGAAATGGATAAAAGGAAGAACACTTTTGATGATAAAACAGGAAACGAAAAAAGAAGAGATTAGTGATTATGCTAGAGCAAAAAATGGATGTGATTGAGCGACATAAAAAGGCGCTCAACTTCCACTTTCAATTTGCTCTTTGGTTTTGATTTGATGGTTGGTTTGATGATGGTATGAGATGCAATTCCTGGCAAGTTATTAATTTAGATGATGAACAACGATGTAAAATATGAAAATAAATATTTCTTAAACAGTATTGTGGCTATTCATTGTGAAGTTGGCTAATGGCCGGAATCTCACAAAGCAAGAACCAATTACCATATTTTACATATAGTTAATACTTTGAATAGTGCAAGAAATTCGTGGAACCCATTATTCGAACTAATCGAGGCCTATCTGTATTCTACTACTACACAGCAATGCTGGACAAAGACATTTTAGTATCTCAGACAATTTAACAATTCAGCAGTCCTTTAAATTTATTTTTAAATTGTAATTCAACATTTATTTTGAGGAATTCAGTTTCTAAGAAAAAATTATACATATATACAGTATATTTCAAAAGTCTATATAGAAACTAAGGTAAAACGCAAAGCCCTTAAGCAGGCAAAAACTTTAATCAGAAACGTTTTCAATGCACTTGGTGCCTTCCTCAGCTGCCACTACAAAATTTTGTAGTAGCAGCTGAGGAAAGTGCCAAGTGCATTGAAAACATTTCTGATTAAAGTTTTTGACTTCTTAAGGGCTTTGCATTTTATTTTTTGCTTTTGTTTTGTGCAATCTTGTTGAACTTTTATTAGAAACTAAGATCTTATAAAGATAATAGAGTCAAAAACCATCCATTTGTTAATTGGAAATTTTATGTTTCTGATTAAAAATTTAATTAATTAAAGTTTGTTACCATAATTAAAAATTAAATGAAACTTTATGTTTAATTTTATTGAAATTCAAGTAACAAAAAACATATTTCCAGTTAGAAAAATCAATATCAAATTATGATGATTACATTAATTTTTTTTAATTTAAACATTATTTATTTATTTTTATATTAAAAGTGCATTTATTTTTAATTAAGAAAAATAAATTGGCTTGTAAATATTCTTCATGTTTAATTGAATAAAATAAGGATGCAATAAATCAGGGGTGTCAAACTGGCAGCCCTGATTTATTGTATCAGAGCATTGAGGGCCACTTTTTATGGCCCTCAATGCTCTTAACTAAAATGAAAATCAGAACAATATGTTATAATAGATAGTAACGTTTGCTTCGTAGTTATGTCATATACTATGATACATTAGTTTGATTTCATATGAAATGTAATTGCATAGAGTTTTTTTTTGATTGGCCTTATTGGAATATATATACAGATGACACTGATCTTTCATATCGGTGACACAAACTAAGCATTTCCCTGAAAGGACTGCATTTTTTTGTCTGAAATTTCTTACCAGAAAACAAAAAGCCATAAATGAGAACCTGTATTCTTTTGGATAGATAAATATAATAATCAAGTTCCAAACAATCCCTCTTTGAAGGATGTGTATAAAGGACATGCTAATAGGCTTGTTAAAGATATATTTGTTGTGTTATTAACTTCTTTAAAAAATGTAAGTAGTTATGGTTATTTGAATTTATAAAATTTGAATTTAAACTTTTGTTTTTGTATAGAAAATGCGGCTTTTAACACTTAACAGAAAATTAAAGATTGATAGCAAGAAATAAAATTAAAAAATATGTATAATTAAAAGCAATTATATAGTAATTATATATTTTTGTAATACTGTATGTTCATTTGATTACACAATGTTTTTAATTATCCTATCTATATTTCTAAATCCTTACTCCAAAATATAATTTAAAAAAAAAATTTAAATATTTTAATAAAAAATTTATTATGGCCTGCAGCAATCTTACAGCCTCATTAAATGGCCCTTGAATTAAAATGAGTTTGACATGCCTGCAATAAATGATAATACTCTAGTATCATTGTTTATTGCATCCTACATTATTCTAAGAAAAAAATTATTTCATATATATAAATAAATAAATAAAAGTTTAAATTCAAAGATTATTGAAAAAATGGTTGACTTTTTTACTCAGATCCCTTCCTAACATTTTAAGTTTCTACGTAGAATTCATAAATATCCAATTTTTTAAAATAATAATTATTACTGGTAATTACATTTTATAAAAACATTGTAAATTGATATTTTAGACTTTTGCTGTTACTGATTATTGCATAGTTGAAAAAAAATGATTATTTTAAAGAACTTATTTAAAAATAGAATATTGAAAATAAATTAAAAATATCTGACATTTGAACATTGATAAGGCATTTTTCTATTTTACTTTTGGTTTCAAACTCAGAATCAGAATATGTGCAGGGCATTTTTGCAAAAATAAAATGAATAGGAAGAGATTTACTTGCTGATATACATGTACTGGTTGAAGTTGAATTAAAATTGGATACATTTAAGAAAAATCAAAAGGCACTTTTTTCACTTTTTTTATAGTTCTTGCAGTTCTTTGACATATTCTTTGCAATTTCTGTGCAAGATAAGATCCTGCAAAATATGTTGATAAAATTCATTCAAAAACAGAGACATTTGTTGAATAATGAACACAGTATTAATAAGGTCTGGGCTCCACTGTATCTGAAAACTGAAACTGATAACATAAACTGAAACAAGCAAAGTTATGTTTCAAGTTACTTTCAGTTTATACTTTAGCTTCACATAAATGTAAACAAGTCAACAGAAATTTATACGGTACCATCTAGTGACGCATTCAAGATCGAGGATGCACTGATGACTGATGATTTGCTAGTCTAAACTACAATACCAACAACAAGTAAATTAAGAAGAAACATCAAAATTATAAATCATTACACTTTTTAAGATTCGTATAATCTATTTGATTTAAAATATGAAAGAAATTAATAAAATAAGTGCTTATTATTATTTATAGCATTAAATGCACAGAATCTAAAAGTCTTGAACTGAAAATTTTTCTTGGTCTGCACATTGCAATATTATCTGAATACTGAACTCTCATTGGTTACATAGTTAGACCTGAAACTGAAACATTAAATTTATTTATACTGTATTTTCAGGTGTTTCTGGTGAAGATACGGCGTACAAACTGGAAGCTGCATCACTTTCAGTTTCAGGCATGTTTTCAGGTGTAGTGGATCCCAGGCCTAAGAGTAGAGAACATAAAATGTACAAGAATGCATAAAAGAGGGAGGGGTTTTGTAAAAACAAACAAAATAAGGATAACAGCATAAACCAGATGAAATGCAAAAATAGAAAATCAGATTTCAAAATTCAAATTCTATTTACATTAAGATAGAATTCTAGTCCTTATTCAATAAACAATTTTATCTTATATTCATTCAAATATCTTACTCAAAAAGGAATTCTCTTGATGTACATTTTTGACTGTTATATATTGAGTAGTGACAGTATCATTTCAAATTTATTAATTGCTGCTTTCAATATCAGATTTACGGAGAGGTCTTAAACAACTGTACAGCTTATTTGCCCCTAAATCTAGAACTATTCTGTACCATTGCCATGAATTTCCAATAATTGTTGGTTTAATTAATTTATAACTACATGATCTTTATATTTCATTTCATGAATTTTTGTCACTTCAACCATTCTATCTTTTTTTAAACTTTTCATATGTTCTAGAGCAGCATTTCTGAAACTGTCTCATCCCACTAGTGGGTCACAAAAAATTTTTGAAATATGAAAATTATAAAATCATATAGCCACAGTTCATATCTATTAAAGTTAGGTGTGTTATGAAAATTAAAAAATATTAGTCTTATCCAACTGACATGCATGATGATTCTTTATAATACTTTTATGCAAATTTATATTGATTCAAAAATTTTTGCAGAATCTGTAAAGAAGTTTACAAGACTAAAAGATTATCTAATTGAATATAGTAGTCCTTACTTAACATCACCTCACTTAATGTCATTTCAGTATGTCAAGTCATAAGAAAAATTAAATTACTTAATTAAAAAATAAAATTTATAAGGCAGCAGAACAGAATAAAGTCTTTTTTTTATATTTTCTGCATAAATTTCTTATACAGAGAATGTGTTGGAAACATAGATAGAGTTGTAGAAAACTAGGCAACCACATTTTATATGAGTACTAATTCAAGTATACAATATTGTCCAAGAACTTGGTATTAAACTATATTGCAATAAATCATCAGTTGATCAGATCGACCACTTGGAAACACTTAGACTTTTCAACCAGAGGATTCTGGATTGAATCCCACCTTGAAAAAAATTATTTGAGAGTCCAAGTCAGGCTTGTCTATTCTATTTCTCTACTGTCTGCACTGACCTCATCTAATTGACATGCAATATGTAACAGAAATGGCACTATTATTAACAAATGATTGAGAACTGATGTTAAAAAAAATTAATCATAGATATAATATCTGTGAATTTTCAAGTGCTTTTTATTAGAAAATAATTTTTCTTTCCTATAAATTCTGAGATATAACTGCTGCATAAAATTTTCTAATTAAAATTTATACTTAAATTATACTTTTCTTTCATCTCATTCCATTATTAAACAACATAATCAATAATAATTTTTACCACAATCTTTTACTGGAATCTATAAATTATTCCATTATTTAAACATTGTTTCATTGCAACAATTTTATGACCATTCCTAATAAACCATTTCTTCTCAAATACTTTTTATTATAAAACTTAAAAATTTCTTTAAAAATACATATTGGATGCATGGCAATATTAGAAAATGCATTTCGGCTTCTTAAGCCCTCTTCAGTTCTATATTTTTAGCCATGCAAATTTAACCAGTTAAAAATATTTTTTAATTTTTCTTTAACACAATAGCAATGTAGCAAAACTGGTTAAATTTAACTGGTTAAATTTGCATGGCTAAAAATTTAGAACTGAAGAGGGCTTAAGAAGCCGAAATGCATTTTCTAATATAGCCATGCATTTAATATATATTTTTAAAGAAATTTTTAAGTTTTATAATAAAAAGTATTTGAGAAGAAATGGGTTATTAGGAATGGTCATAAAATTGTTGCAATGAAACAGTGTTTAAACAATGGAATAATTTATAGATTCCAGTAAAAGATTGTGGTAAACATAAAACACTGCTACATAAAAATAATTGTGAGTGATCAATAATAATTTCTTTAAAGAACAATTTAAACTTTCCTTATCATAATATAATTTTCTTCTTTTTGTTTATTAATCAGCAAATTATAGTTTTACAAGAAAGTCACTTTTTCAGACCAATTATAATTTGTATATACTGTATCTACTCGTGTATAAGCTGAGTTTTCTCAAAAAGTTTCTGAAGTGGGGAGATCTTATACATGGGTAAAAAAAAACCCAACTTTTTTTGGCTGGAGAAAATGAAGTAATAAGCAAAACCATATTGACCTGAATGTGTCTTGAAGACCAGGAAGGAAATTTTGCAATAATTTATTTAATACAATACCAGGTAAAATTTTATTTTACTCTTGAGATGATCAAGTGAATCACGCCAACTCCAACTTGTGTCTATATACTGTACCGTAATCAGGTAGGCAATGCTGTGCTGCATAATACAACACAACATGAAAACTCTCAACAATCAATCAAGATTCATATTTGAGTGAAAAAATATATTTAAAAAGTAAAACGCAAAGCCCTTTAGCAGTCAAAAATTTTAATCAGAAACGTTTTCAATGCACTTAGCACCTTCCTCAGCAGCTTTTACTTTTTTGTTTTTATTTTGTGCAGTCTTGTTGAACCTTTATTAAAAATATATTTATTTTTCAAATTAGTATTAATTAAAAATGTTTTAATCCATTTGCTAGTAATCAATAAATGCCTATTATATTTAACTAAAATAGATTAAAAAGTAATTAAAATAATGTTTAAAATAATGAAAAAAAAATTATTTAAAATCTGTACTGAAAAATAATTGTAGTCTATCAAAAAAGTTCATTGTAAGCAAAATCAAAACTTTGAAATCGAATGCTTAATGTCTAGAAATCATGTTCCACATGTCATCCTAAGAGTATATGACATCATCGTTAGGATGATCCACTCATTTTAAAATATGATCAAAGATTTGAATATGAAAACTCAACTCAACTATAGGGAAAACAAAACTTTGAATGGTTTCTTGGGAGCAGTATGACGTAGATGTATTATAATGGAATTTTTATTGGGATAATTTAATTTGAAATTTTTTCAGGAAAGAAAACAATTATTCAATAACAAAAATAAAAAGAAAATATTTTAATGTGAATTATCAAAATTTATTACTACTCCTTAATTTGATATTTTCAGAAATACATCATCCTAACAATAATGTCATATACCAACATCAATCTTGCTTCGGGTAAAGTAAAATTTTATTTTACCTGAAGCAATCGAGTGCGTCGCGCCAATTTGCATTTATATAAGTGCATCAGATAGGTGACACCGTGCTGCCTGATGTGCCATGACAGATAAATTCTTGACAATAATCCAAGAATCTTATAAAGGTGTGCTGCACTGGATCACTTCAGGTTAAAGTAAAATTTTACCTTTTAAATTGATATACTGATGTTTCTATTACAATAATTTATTTTATATGTATATTTAAAGTTTCAGTAAAATATTTATTTTGACAAATGGCATTAATATATTGGTAACTAAAAATCAAAGATCACGTAATTTATCGGTTTCAAATTTTTATTGAATTTTAAATGCTAAAGTCATAGGCTTATACATGGGTTTTGCATTTTTACTGATTTTCAAACTCTGAAGACAGAAGATCGGTTTATATTCGAGTATATATGGTAATTATAAATCAAAAACCGTTTATACTTAAAATTGAAAAATGTTTGAAAATTGGTTTATTAATTCAAGAGTATTAAAAATAATAATAATCATGTTGTTATATCTGCTAATGCTAGTTTAATATCATCCAAAAAAAAAATATATTTGTGACTCTATAATTAATTTAAAAGTTCTTAATGAAAACTTTTTGAATTTCTGTTGTGATTTTTAATACCAAATTAGATACTGATTTGATATGTCATAACATAATCAATAATAAATTATTAAATTTTTAATTATTGTTTAGATAGACCAAGATTTTACTTTTTTATTCTGAGAATTGTAAATTTGTTTTGCATATCTTTGATTAGAATATTATCTAGTCATTCAGTTGTAGTATAGGAATCCCTTGATTTATATCAGTGGTTCTCAACCTTTTTTTTCCCTGGGCCACATAAATTTGTTTGCTACATTAAGTGGGCTGAATACATTTGGTTGCTACATTAAGTGGCCACAACATGCTATATCAGCAGTCAGCAACCGGTTGGTGTCACGTGAAAAAGTCTTACTCAACAAGTCACTTCCAAAGTCCATTATATCCATAGTAAAATAAGAAAGCAAGCAATTTTTATTTTTTTTTTGCATGTGGGAGAAGAATTCCGTGCTTTCATTAAATTCATGACTGTGCATTCTGAGCTGCATGTAATAGCTTGGCAGGCCACAGGTTGAGAATGGCTGATTTATATCATATTGTGTTATTATTCCATATTTACATCATTGCCTCAGACTGAATTTATTAAACAAAGTGAGAAAATTACTTGATACATTCTATTATTTATATTATTATTTGTTTTTGTTATTAAAACTGGTATCTAAGCTGAGAGTAATCTGCATCTCACATAAATTGCCTTGATCCCAAATATTACATAATTTCATCCATCAAGCTAGGATTTGGATTTGAGCATGGTCTCTGGATAAAAATCCAAAGTATCTTCACCAATTTAGTGAAAAAACAAGTCAATCATATAGAATTGTATTACAACATCATCTTGGATAATCTCATTTCAATTCCAGGTTCCATACATCCAGATTTCTTCAAGAAGGATTTAATCCAGTTCGTTGAACTATTTCTTCACCTCATAGTTGTTCCATAGAGATTCACATGGATTGCTTATATTCTATGGCAGCGGTGGCCAACCTTTTTGAAAGCAAGTGCACAATGATAAAATTTTTACATCGCGGTGGGTGCATGACCTTTTTTATAGGTGGGTAGCAGATAGAATAGAAAAATATATTAGCGTTACAAATAACATAATATGATCAACAATAATATAATAAAATCATTATAGTTCATGGTACATAAATGGCTAATAATAAGTAACAAAAATAACAATTTCACATATATAAAATATATAAATATAAAAAAAGTTATCTTCTTCTTTAATGAGAAGGTTAATACTGTATGTCTTCAGTCTTCACACAATTTTTCAAATCATGATGGTAATTTGATATTGCTATTCTTAAGCAATCATTCAAATTTTCATCCATAAGACGTAATCTAAAATCTAAGTAAACTGCATTGAAGAAAATGTGGTTTCACTTAGATAAAGTCGATCCAAAAAAAGATTTTAGCTTCAGTGCACAATTTTTTAATATTGGATATTTATATGAATCAACAAATTTCCAAAATGTCTTGTCCATGTTCATTGCTTTCAAAGCGACATAATTTTGTAATTCTTCTTTATAATTGAAAAGTATCAAAGAGAGAATCAGCACCAGCAAGTAAAACATTTTCAAATAATTACCATTTAATTTCCTAATTCTAAATTTTCTATATTTGTTATATTAAATTTATTTAATTCTGAACTTATAGTAGTAATGCCAACGTTATTCATAGGATTCTGAAAATAATAATATAAAATAAAATCAGTTTCAAATCATCAAATTCACTAAATCTTTTATTAAAATCATTACTTAATTTAGTTAGATAATTAACGTATATTTGGGAATAAAACTGATTTTCTAGAAATATTTTTGACATTTGAGGAAAATGCGCCAAGGACTTTTTTTTGAAAATGTGAACTCCAAAGGGTTAATTTACCTTTAAACGTTTTAATAGCACTTATCAAATCTACCAAACTTTTTTTCACCATGAAGTTTGAGATTTGGCTGATTTAATTTTAAGAAATGTCAGCTAAAAAAGCTAAATCACCTAGCCTGTCAGCTAAAAAAGCTAAATCATCTAGCCAGTTAGGATTTTCAAGAGGCCCTTTTTGTTCAAGAAATGCTTTTATTTCAACAATCAAATTAAGAAAGAATTCTAATACTTTGCCTTTGCTAAGCCACTTCATTTCTGTATAAGTTAAAAACGTGGCCATTTACTTGATCCTGCTTCAGACATGTTAAGTAGAATTCTTTTTTGTCATTATAAATAAGTATTTTTATTCAAAAATAACTTTAATAAATTTGTGAATTATTGGAAACAACTATTCAACAGATAATGCACACAATTCAGTCGTTAATATCAATTTACAAGCATAATATACCGTTGCGTCGTCGTCAAATGTACACATTTCAGTATGAATGTGAATGATGCAAACCGGAGTGTGCCAACTGCTATCGGTAGATCAAAGGTTTTTATGCTAAGTCTGGACATATTAAAAACATTTAGACTACATTTTTTAGCTATTATTTTTTTTTAAATTTTGTAAATTACAATTCTCGTTCAGTAGATTAGAAATGATATTTTAGTAGATTTGCAATAAACTCAAACTAATAAAAAGATGGAAATAAAATTATCATTACTTATTTTAAAATTATTTTCATATGATTAAGAAAAATTAAAAATGGTATTTTTAAATTAATTTTTTGGAAATCTTGCCGTGGGTGCATAACAGACCAACTACAGGCGCACTTGTGCCCGCGGGTGCGGGGTTGGCCACTACTGTTCTATGGGTATAGGAAATCCATGTGAATGCTGGAATATTAACAACTGTTCAGTTATCTCTAGCAGAAAAGCAATTTAAAACAAGAAAGATCTCACCACAAGTATAGACAGCTTATGAAGCATATTGAAATTCCTTGCTTCTTCTTATTCAGTAGAATGGGAAGTGGCATAAAATTTAATAAGAAAAAAATATTGAAGGCTATGATAAGGCTTTCAATATCATAGGTGCAGCAAGGATTATAGGGGATTCATGGACAGAAGTTGCTGATAAAACAATAAAGATCTTAAAACAATTTTCTTGGTCAAAATTTTTGCCTGAAACTAGTCACTCTATTTTAAATTATATTTATGGTAAAATTTGATTCACTTTATGTCATCTCAAATAATGTCATCAGGTTTGGAATAGCTTATGATATAACTTTGGGGATTACTGCACTAATAATTAGATCAAAAGATGTATTAAATAACTATAAATAATTAACAAAAATTAAACATACTCTCTACCAAAATCTGTTCTTTCAACATATAATTTAGCATAACTATTCAACTTGTTTCCAAATTGTAACGCTTGTTTTTCTAAAGCATATGATGTCATTTCTGCACAATGCTCAAAAGGTTTGGATGGTAGTGATGGCCCCATAAAAGTACTATAATACTTTTTACCATGTCCAATTCCTACTCCTTTAAATCTTATAGGATTATTGAATTGAATAAGCCTAGAAATATAAATATTTATAATTATTAAAAATAATTTTTTGAAAATTTTATAAAATACAATATATCTTTAAAAAATTTATCTAACCTAATATATTTTCTTCATTTATAAAATCATTAAAATATTATATGTTTATATCTTCATTTATAGTAGACTCCCAATTATCCAGAATTGGATTATCCAGGTTGAGAATTAATTGAAGTTAATCTCAATCCCAGAATTGATACTTAATTATCAATGTTTTATTTTAAATGAAATATCTGAAAAATTTTTATGCACCCCAGATTCATTTCTTTATTATATCTGAGATAATTGGCAATCAAAATTTGAATCAGATTAAAATTATAAAAATATAACAATATACTAAATTGGATTACTTTCAACACTGTATTAAGAAATTTTTCATCTATGAAATGTTTTTTGTAATTTTAGACAAGCAAAAATTAATATCCTGGAGAATTGTCTCAATCTATTTGTAATAGTTATTTAAAACTTTAGATTATAAGCTAAAGTAGATCTAAACTTAAATTTATATGCTATGGGTTCTATACTTAAATTTGTATGCTGAAAATGACTTGTTAAAGTCGAAAGCGCATCAATAAATTATTTAATTTTCCACTTTAAACTAGTGCTTGTTTTCAAATATAATTCTTAAAGTAAATCACTTTATAATAGTCAAAATATTCCTTTAATTGTGCAGGTCAAAAATAGATATTCCAGAGAGTGATGAACTAGAACTCTATTTTGTACTCTATTTTGTACTCTATTTTGTACTCTATGAACTAGAACTCTATTTTGTACTCTGATAATTTTGTCTGGATTAAAAAAAATCCAGACAAAATTATCAGAGTACAAAATTCTGCAACTGCCCAACTGATTGATGCAACTGCAAAGTAATTCAATCTCTAAAGAAAACATCAAGTTATTTTGTCTTAACTGGTTATTAAGTTATGAAATATATGAAATATAATATTAAATATCGATGATGTATTTTAAATGATACATCTGAAAACTTATTTTCTTAATTTGTTTCTTTATTACATTTAATATACTTAGCAATCAAAAATGCAGTTATCTCTTGGTTTACAAACTCTCAGCTAATGACTTTTCAATTTAATGAAGAGCATAAATCTATACCACTTTTTTGTTTTTCAAATAAAAATTTTCTCTTTTGTAAAAAATTACAGTGTACTCCTGTACAACACAGGGGATACATTCATTATAGGAAATCACGTTATACAAGACATGCATTATCAAACAATTTTATGGAAATTTAAACTTGTCTCCGAGTTCTTTTAAAACCTTTACATCTTTTATAACTATTACCTTCACTTTGTACGAGGCGTGCTTTTTAAGTAAGTACCGTTTTGATATGTAAAAACTCCCTCGTTGGCGTCTCCACCTTGTCGTGGTGAGGGAGCTTGCGTGTTCCAATGATCCTGAGAGCTATACCGGCGGTAGCTTTGCTACTGGTAGGGTCTCCCATGCCGGAAAGGTCGAAGGTAAGGGGCCAGACTAAGAGAGCGCCCTACCCAAACTAAAGTGTATGGTATCGTGCTGAGAGTTGAGTGGCACTGGGGTAGTTAAAAATGTAGTGTCGTTAACGATCCCTTCAGGGCACCAGGCGAAACCCTGTCGTAATTAGCCTTACGCCCGTATTGGGGGATAACCGGGCGGTGACTTTT
>AYEL01083251.1:0-35826 GCA_000484575.1 Olivierus martensii | reverse complement strand
AAAAATGAAGTTAGGATTGTTACAGGGCTTCTTACAGGGCACTGTCATCTCAGAAGACATCTTCACTTGATTGGGCTTGCTGATAGCCCCATGTGTAGAAAATGTCAGTATGAGGAGGAAACTCCTCTTCACATTTTATGTGAATGTGTGGCCCTTTCGTGGCTTAGGCGTGATCTCTTGGGGATGTATTTTTCTGTTCCCGAGGATCTTGCTTCTGTCCCATTGAAGAATATACTGTCATTTGTTGTTAAGACAGGCCTTCTTCTGGGATGAATTGATTGGGGGTGTACAATAGACCAATGTTGGTCGCAGTGCTTGGGCTGAAATAGGCCCCTCCCTATTCTACTACTACTACTACTACTACTGATATGTAAAAAAATATGTAAACTTTTTGTAACAATTTTATTTTTACATGAAAGACTACACTTTTATCTACTTTTCCACATAATTTCTACCAATATTAAGGCATTTATCATATCGAACAACAAGCTTTTGTATTCTGTCATCATAGAAGTTTGCCACCTGATTTGATAGCCACTGCAACATGGTCATTTTGAGGCTATCGTTGTCAACGTGGCGCTGACCTTCGATATGCTTCTTCAATTGCAGAAACACATAATAGTCACTGGGCACTAGATCAGGGCTGTATGGAGGATGATCAAATTATTCCCAGCCAAATGATGCGATGATATCTTGAGTTCGATTGGCCGCATGTGGACGAGCATTGTCATGCAGCAAAACGATCCCTTTACTCAGCATGCCGCACCTTTTGTTTTGAATTGCATGGCTCAGTTTTTTTAAGGTCTCACAATATGTTTCGGAATTTATTGTATCACCACGAGGCAAAAAATCAACAAGCAACATCCCCTTCCTGTCCCAAAACATAGTACACATGATTTTCCGGGCTGAAATTGTCTGCTTAAACTTCACTTTCTTGGGCGATGTTGAATGCTGCCATTCCATGGATGGTTATTTTGTTTCTGGTGTAACGTAGGCCACCCATGTTTCATCGCATGTGACAATTTGAGCCACACATGCCCGAAAGACACGGCAAAGAGGGGAAACCAGGACATCAATGCCCTTCTGCTGCAGAGACTTTGTTAGCCTTAAAAACAGTTTATAGGGAAGCTGCTTTAAAGAAAACAGCTGTTTAAGAGTGGTTTTCAAGATTTCGGGATGGACAGGAATCGCTGGAAGACAAGCACCGAGGTGGAAGACCATCAACCTCCAGAAACGAAGAAATGGTCGAGCAAGTGAAACAGTTAATCAGATCAGACCAAAGATTGACCATTGATGAGTTGGCACAAGAATTGTGGATCTCTCATGGATCCATTCATGCAATCCTGTCAGATTTGAAGATGAAACATTTCAGTGCAAAGTTTGTCCCATGGATCCATTCATGCAATCCTGTCAGATTTGAAGATGAAACATTTCAGTGCAAAGTTTGTTCCGCGGATGCTGAATCCGGATCAAATGGAAACTCGTTTGTTGATTGCGGCCTCTTGATGCGTAAAACGATTCATCTTATCAATAGTAAGTCAGCTCGTACACTGATGACAGTGGGAGTGGTCAGCCGAACTGTACACTGGTTGGGTACACACAGCACCCTCTTGCGTACATTTGCGGACACACTTTCCTATGTGAAATCGGTTTCCTGACGTCTTCCCTATCTCCCCACGAAATTTGAATGATAAGTTTTGAATCACCCTGTATATTAATTACAAAAGCTATTAGTGGAAACACAAACTTAACTTTCCTTAATTAACTCTTTTTATGCATTCAATTATAATTCCTGAGGAGTATGCAAGTCAGCTAATATTTTATTTAAGCCTAATTAGCAATCATAACTTTAAAAATTATATGAATTCTTTTGTCAAAAATTTTGAAATTTTTACTGTTTATACAGTTTTTAAGTCTATTATTTTGGAATTATTTTTTTTTATATTTGCTTATTTTGTAAAGTATTCGTGTAATAATTACATGATAGATTAGACAATTACACGTATATTATATAATTTTCTTTTCTTAACATTTAGCCATTGAATCAACTAATTACTATTTTTAGTTAGCCACATATTCACTGAATAAAACAAAGCATCAATGAAGAAATTTGTTTTTTTTTTTTTAATACATTGTAACTTAAAATAACAACAAATAAAGTATTATACAAATTTGGATAATTGAAGTTCTATCATATGTTATAAAATTATAATATACAGCAATACCTTGCATAGTCCAGTTTCAAATAGTCCAGGCTTCACTATAGTCCAGATTGTAATTGTTAATAAAAAAATTTTTAATTTACTTTATTTTTTTAGAATAAATATGAAATGTAAGTGTGCTTGTTATTTACTCGAATAGCCACTATTTGACGAGCTAAGACATGCAGATGGCTGCTCCAGTGTTGCCAAATTTATCTTAACATTTGTTAAGATTAAATTCAATTCGATGCTATAGAGAGATGTACAAAGAATGGAAACAAAAGAAACTCATGCAGATGTCAATTTTACATTTTTTTTTATAAAAATCTTTGAGTTAATATGTTTTGTTCATTTATTTACAATAAAAACTTTAAATTCATTCATCTGGTTTTATTAATCATTAATTTTTCATGAACTGCACCTTTTCAAGTAGATAGTGACTCGTGAGCAACCAAACGATCTTGCCAGCTAGCCACCGCCACACACTTCTGGTCTTTTGTTGAATTGTTCAGTCTTACACAGAGTACTGGTCTGCCTTTAAAACAGCACTGAGCAACCAACTTGGAGAAAGCAAATGCATTCACCTGCCAACAGATTACATTTATACAGATGCTTCACATAACACATTTAGTGGAAATTTCAACAACGGTAGCACTCTCTTCATTATGTTATATTTCTAATTTTATATTATTAAAAAAAGCTTGTACACCTTTAACTATATTAATCGTAAATTGGTTTAAAACTATATTAATCATAAATCAAACTATTAAATAAAACTATATTAATCATAAATTGGGTTATGTAAATCAGTTGAAGTGCCATCTCGTACTGTGAGCTGCTTTCTGATTGGCTAGAGAATGCTCTCCAAAGTTTCCAAGGCTAGTACAGGGAGTGAAACATCTGTATAAATGTAATTTGTGCACCTGCTGAGCGAGCCCTCCTTATTCGACTTTATGGGCTTGGATCCACTTTCTGCCCCTTTCTATTATCTATTATAAATCTTTTATAAAGATTTTAATGTTTAATAATTATTTCTTTCTGCATTAATGTAAGAATTTACAATTTAAAAAACATATATGCAAATTGAATATTTCTTCGAACCAATTATAATTTTTCCCATAGATTACGTACCTCAAATAGTCCGATTTCAATTAGTTTGGTAAGAAAGATGAACCAATTAACTGGACTATGCAATTTCATCAAAATTTCATCATTCTAAGCAATAGTTAATATAGAATAACATATCCTTTCTCCATATGAATAACTTAAGTGCATTTTTTAAATTTTTCAAATTTATATTGAAAAAAACCTAAATCTAAAAAGTCTCCTCTCATGAAAGTTCTCTATGAAAATAGCTATAATCTTTACTTATTTGCTCTAATTGGACTAGAATTAGTGCTGAATGCATATGAATAGAATGATGAAAAGCAATTAATTAATTAATAATACACACCTAAAATGTTATGCTTTAAGATATTAGTAATAATTTGATATGTTTTGTCTAAAAAATAATGTAAAATTGTTTCAGTATAGTTAATAACAAACATAATTTCTTTTATTAATGATAGTATAAAAAATTTTGAAACAAAGTTCATTAGATATAACATTTTATATAATATAAATTTTAAATTTTAACATTATGTTTGTGTTTTAAACAATTCTTCTAAAAACTGGTGTGAGGTCCCAGGACATATGTATGTAAACTGGTGTCTTGAGCGTTATCATTCGATAATCCCACTTCTGACACCAATTGTGGAGGTCCGCGGCTATACAGGACCAGTGTCGATATGACAGGCGTTTGTCCTAGAGCGGTAAACGGCACGTTACAGGTAAGGATGAGTAACGAGTGGATCCAACAACGGAGACGAGACTAAATAAAGAAGCAGTTGAATTTTAATTCAACTGCTTCTTTATTTAGAGAGACTTGTACATAAAGACTTTTACATTAGTCACGCACAACAGAAGAGATACCTGTATACCTTGCGAGTGGATCCAACAACGGAGACGAGACTAAATAAAGAAGCAGTTGAATTTTAATTCAACTATTCTTTATTTAGAGAGACTTGTACATAAAGACTTTTACATTCGTCACGCACAACAGAAGAGATACCTGTATACCTTAGATCCTGATAAGGTGAATACACAAGGTATTGACGGAGATGTCCACCACTAAAAGTCTTTAGTCCTAAATTATTCAAGTCTTTAGTCTCTTTTTCTGTTGTGAATTTACACCAAACCAACACAAGCAACGTCGACAAGTAATAATGATAAATTAGCACCACTGATGAAGGATGAATGACAAATTGGCAAATGCTCTTCGGCTTCTAGGTGTTTTCTATTGTAGTCGTTGTTGGAACAATAGGGATATCACCATCCGCTATCGTTATTCTGGAGCTGACAAAGTGCCAGGTCAAGACTTTCTTTACGTGTCCGAGAGACAACCGGAGAACAAATGCATCGGTCCCCGGACAAAGTTAGCTCTTAAATCCCGTGACCTTTTCGTTCACCTTTTTCCCGGGATGGGAAAGATGATGTTTATTTCTCGAACATTCGTCGAGATGGGTGTCGAATTTGCAACTATTCGTCAGACATCTGAGATAAACATCCACAGCAATATATTGATATGGGGAAGACAAGAGTTCACCTGACGATCGAAATACAATGCGCTGTGTCGCCGTCGATTTGATATGTTTATTTTGACAGGTGTTTTTCTCCCTTGTTCAAATTCCTTTCTATCTCTTGTTTTTCTATTAATTTGTCTTAATGGCGACCGAGAAAAAAAAATCGAGGTGGAGAGTAACAAGGTACAGATGTCCCATGCTCAATCTCCCACCTTCCTTGGAATTTTCCCCGACTCCGTCTCTGTTCAGGGGTTAATTCGTGACCCTTACACTGGTAATACTGTTCAATCAAATATTTCAAATAGTTCAGTATGTTTTTGAATAGCACTAAAGATGATGATTAGCAAAAAGTACTTCATAAAGTAAAATAAAAAATATTTATTGAGTTTACTGCTATAAAGGGCTTGGTTTGAAGCTATTATCCTAGCTCAGTTAAAATCTTAAAATTTTGGACAATTGGGTTATAATTAAAAGATGTAGAAAAGGATGATTCACTTCTCTAGAAATTTCTCTATATTAATATATGACTAGCTCTTGCTGTATTTAATTTAAATCAAAATAAAAAGCTCTTTAGGCAAGGCAAAAAACTTTTAATCATCTAAAACGTTTTCAGGCTAGATTATGGCCCATCTTCAGTACAAAAGTTTTTTATAAATAAAAAACGTTTGTACTGAAGATTTGAAGATACTGATGATTAAAAGTTTTTTGTCTTGCCTAAAGAGCTTTTTATTTTGATTTAAATTTCTCTATATGTCACATTTTTCTATTGATTTTGAACAACTCTGGAATATAAATATTACTTATATTATTTAAGGCTTCCTGAAAAATGCAGCCCAATAGGATCAAAATAATGGAAATAGAAGATCTTTTCATCATACTACTACAAGTCATATTGTTCAACTGATTTCAATCAAATTTGATATATGTATATTTAATATTTTATTAAATGTTTCTTAAAAATTTTGATTCAAATGGATTAAAAATAATGAAAGTATTTAATGATACATTAACATATTATTAGAATGTCTCCCTCAGGAAAATAGTTGTCAACTAAAATCAAATGATATCCAATCAAAAATAATTAATAAATAAAAACAAATAAGTCAAATATAGTATTAAGAAATAACTCACTTGTTAAAATTTAGATATGGCTATTTGGTTGACAATTTAAGAAAATAAACAACAACATAACATCAATCAAAATAACCAAATCTAAATTTTAACAAGTATTCTAATTTCTTAATACTGTACTTGGCTTATTTTTTTTATATATATTAGATGTTTTAATTGGTATATTGTAATTGTGTAAAAAATAAAGAAGAAAGGTAGGGAAGGTAACTATGAAAAGGATTCATTCAAAGCAACTTTTATAAAGCTCTTGTCTAAAAAAATTTTTTCAACAAAAAATTTAGGAATCATCTTCAGAGACTAATATTTTCAATAAAAAACAAACAAATACATTCACATAATATCATTAGGGTGATCTTAATTGCAATATTTATTTTTCTCTATTTTGTCCTCTGCAAAAGACATCTCCATATCATTAATCACTCTTTAGATATGATTCTGGACATGCTTATGACATTAGTTTGAAACAGGTTAAGAAAGTGTGAGAAATTAAACATAAATCTTTACTTATTTCTATTTTATTTAGTTAGGGTAAAGATATATTCTCAAATTGATCTTTAAAAACTGGAAACAAAAGATAAAATGGTCTTATCTTTGAGAATGCATATAGTTACATTATTCAATTTGCATGAAATCATTATTGAACTGGGATCACATAATAATTAAGATAAAGAATTCTCTCTTTTTGGTGAAACTTGAAACTGTAAACATTAGACTATAAAGATGAATAACTGAAATTCTAAATGACAACTACCTAAACTTAAAATATAATCAAATGTTTCTTAAAACAACACAAAATAGCAATAGATTATAAATATAAACTTTATTAGGCAAAGTATTTTCAGTAAAAAAACAACTTCAGCAACCTACAAAATATATAGAAAAAAAAAAAAAAAAAAAAAAAAAAAAAAAAAAAAAAAAAAAAAAAAAAAAAAAAGCAACTTCAGCACATACAGAATGTATAGAAGATAATTATTCTGTAGTACGATTTAGAATGTTATGTATAATAAAATTTTATAAAACACATTTGTCCTATAGTTTGATTTGGAATATTATCTTCTATATGTTTTGTAGGGTTTACGGAAAATTCACCCCCTGCATTTCGCCTCCGACAATTCGCCCCGAGAATGTTTCGTCCCCAGGACATTTCACCCCATATAGATATAAAATAAAAATAATACTATAATATTAGGACAATGTGATAGCATATTTATATTCTATAATTCTGTTCTATATATATTATGATAAATTTCTATAACAGAGTTTTAAATCTAATTAATAAATAATATTCATTAATACATAAAATAGTAATTAACAAACTTGTTATTAAAAATGACAACTTTAATAACTCCTTTAAATGGTTTCCGAGTGGCAGTTCTATTTCCTATAAAAAATTCTTCAGGAACACCCCCAAAAAATAATCCACCTTTATCAGCAGCTTCAATATTCTTAGATCCTTTCCAGAAGAATGCTTAATTCTTCTCTTCCAGAAGAATTAAGCATTGCATGGAAGTGATCTGTCTAAGAACTAAGGTTCTGGTAAGAAGCAGTAAGCAGAGAGTGTGCATATAATATAGGTAACCTAAGATAGAAAAATTTATGATGCATGCACTCACTGACTAAATTGTATTTTATTGATATATAAAATGTTGATGTTTTTATTTAAATAGCAACTAAATTGTAGAGAAAGTGTTAATGAAATCCTATGTTATTATATATTTGTATGATGATATTATTTTTGATATCTATTGTCAACTATGTTGTAACTCAATCTAACTCAGGGATTATTGATCAAAAATTTAAATCAGCTAAATAATCCCTAGTGTGGGACCGGAGCGGTTGAGTTTAGATGTGATTCAGCTGCTGAGTGGAGACAGTCGAGTCAGGATTCTGACACCAGGTGTGATAATTTTTCGTACTCACACCAAATGTGGATTTAAAATTTAAGGCTGAAAGTTTTAATAATGGCGTGTGGATAAGTGGCAATTCCAGAGTTCAGATGCTGTTAAAAACACACAGAAGTAAAGACAAATAATTTAAATAATAAAAACAAAACATTTATTGATACTAAACTAAAATATACAAAAAAATAACTTTTACAAAGAATAACCCAGACAATTACAAGAATGAACATATACAAATTATTAATTCTGACATAAATAGACTATTAAATCAAGAAAAGCCAATGAAACCTTTCATATTATATTTATAACAACCTGTCCTAACCTTAAAGAAATTTTTACACGTCTATAAATGATACCTCTTGAGAGAGAGTTGTTTGAAATATTCCTTTTTTTTCTTCAAAAGTTGGTTCCACATATTTTTATGAAGAGTTTGACAAACAGTTATTTCGAGACGGAAGACACTTAGAGAGATATCCAGGCAAAACGACGGACACACCAAAAGTTTTTTTGGACAGAACTGACTTCCAACTTTTCAAAGCGTAGTCCATCCCTACCCCTGGATGTCCCCACCAATCCCAACGGATGAGAGAAGGAGGTTCAAATTAATTCCCGAATCCCATTTTCTCCGTCAGATGATGATTTCTTCCTGGGATTGACAGCAGAACTGTCAAGATTTTATTTTTATGACTTGTGGTTGTTGGGAGACTTGGTCAACTTTGATCTCCCTAATATCAGTTGTGAGAACTTTATTTTCTCTCTCGAGGTATTGTTTATAAAAGGTTTTGTAATTCAAGAGGATAAAATTCTTATTCAGACCAAAAGGTTATTCAAAAATTCTAGTCTAAAGATTTTCTTTGTTTCGTTAGCTTTTCTTTGTTCTTATGATTACATAACTTTTAAATAAAGCAGATCTTTTTATCAAATTATAATCATGACATCATTGGTGTATTATTTGCAATTTTGTAGCCTATTCATTATCTACAGGGGGCAAAATGTGCTGGAGGTGAAAATGGCAGGGGGGGAAAGGTAATGGGGGGGAGGGGTAAGGGGGGGGGGGGGAATGGGGGGGGGGGGAAAAGTGTTGGGGGCGAAATGTAGGGGGCGAATTGTCGGAGGCGAAATGCAGGGGGCGAATTTTCCAGACCCCGTTTTGTAGATACTTGAAGTTGGTTTTTTTTTATTGAAAAGTACATCATATAATAAAGTTTATATTTATAATCTACTGCTGTTTTGTGCTGTTTTAAGAAACATATGAAAATGAATGACTTGACTGCCAATAATATTCTGTAAGCAGGAAAATAGAAACTAAGATTTATGTAAATGAGCTTGATTGCAACTCTCATGTACATTATTATTTAAGGAAATGTTCATGTCCCATACCCAAAATCTAGGATAATTGAGAAATTTTAAATAAATATAAAAAATAAAATCAACTACCTTGTAAAGTGTAACATCTGCTGCAAAACTACCAATTTTTACTAAAAAATTTTGAAAAAAAAATAAGTTGCAGCAAAAAATGTTGAGAGCAGTTTTTTAAGAAATAAAATGGTATTAGGGAGAAGACATGACAAAATTGGACTGGAGTGCAAAATGTTGAAATCAATATTTCAATTACAGAAATTTGAATATATTAAAAATTATTTTTAAATTTTTTGTTCACCAATTTACTTATCCTAAAAATTTTTCTTTATAAAATTATAAAATAATTTTTATATTAACAAATTTACATTCAAGTATAAAAATAACAACTGCTTTAAAACTATAATTTAAATACTTACCTATAAACATAATTTACAAGTTCTAAGAACTGTGCATTAAGTTCTAAATCATCAGGAAATCGCTTTTCAATAAATTGCATCATTTTAACTAATAAAATGGATTTTTCTCTGAGGGTAGGTGACTGGTTAACAGCTATAGGACTCTTGCTCTTAACCCAATCTTCCACCATTTTGGTTATTGCCTTCAGTACTTTAACATCTGGTGATTTTTCTATAAGACCAACTAAAATTGTGCCAATAAAAGCTTTTCTCATTTCCTGTCCCATAACTCCTACACGATTTTTTACAAGATCAAGACTAAGAATAAGTAAATCTGTACCCACTGAAAAAAAAGTTAAATTTTTAATAAAATAATTTTTGTAAATTTCAATTTAATATATGATAATAAAATACCATACATAATAAAATTATATACTTTAATCCTAGTTTATGAGATTAAGATGTTATAAATCAAATTCTTATAAATGAAGATATAAAATCTGACTTGGTTTGCAATGAAAATTCCAAACTATGGTAAACTTTCTTAATCCAACACATTAAAATATCATTATTGACAGAAAATTACAGCCAATTCTGAATATAGTGGGTTCAGTTGTACTGAACATTCAGCTATAACAAACATATTTTGTTTGTCCAATCCATGTGTATTTTGTTGTATGCTAATAATTTCATGTAAGGAACTCTCACTTTAATTTTAATGAATACAAAAATGGAAATTCTAAAAATTAATGTCATTTTAACATCATATATCCTTTGAAAAAACTTTGTTGTTTAATTCAGGAATTGCCAAATGAAATTTTCTTGTATGTTATGTCATTTGCTTTGTTATTAAATTGCTAATTATGTTAGAAAGATTTTCAGGTTAAATGTTAATGACATCATCATATGTTACGATATGACAGTATCCAAAATACTAAAATTATTTAAAATTGCAATAAAATGAATAATTTTCATACAATTTACTAATGTACATATTAAAATAAGTATTGATTTGCCATTAGTTATGGATAATTTTCTTTTGAAATCTAAAATAAATACTGTAATAATGTGAGAAAAGTTTAACTTTGACCTGTCCTATTTTTATTTTATTATGCACTCTATTATTTATTGTTATCTTCCTATATGCTAAGGTATTATATTTAAGTTAGAGTTTAGTTAAAGACCTTAGCTCAGGCCGAACTCTGGATTGCAAAGTAAGGTATTATATTTAAGTTAGAGTTTAGTTAAAGACCTTAGCTCAGGCCGAACTCTGGACTGCAAAGTTGCTAGCTGTTAGGTTTAGTTATAATTAGAGTTATTGATATTCGTTCTAAACTGCGACTTTGCAATAATAATGAAGTTAAGGATGTGACTTATCAACTTGATGACTTATAAAGTGCTAAAATTTAGTGAAAAGCTATCACTGTGATTATAAAATTAAGAACTAAGTAATATATTATTTAACTTTGATAAAAAAAATAAATTTTTTTGATGGAAAATTCTTTGTTTATAATCTTTAATAAACTTTTAATTAATTAAATATTGTCATATTTGATTAAAATTGATATCTATTAGTCTATATAGAACAATATTATTATAATCTTTAATAAACTTTTAATTAATTAAATATTGTCATATTTGATTAAAATTGATATATAATATTGTTCTATATAGACTAATAGTTCATTTTCAAAAAGATTTTTATAAAACATAAAAAATATAGTAAGAATCAATCAATACACCATACTAGGAATGACATCATTTCAGTTATAGTAAACTTCAGATATAGTGAATGAAATATCAGAGTTTCTAGAACAACTAATTGTCTATTATAACCAGGGTAGACTGTATATTGTTTTCTGTCCTTAGAAAGCATTTCATTACTGCATATGTAAGAAAGTTTATAAAAACGAAAAAAAAAAATTTAAAAGTTAATACTAACTAGGACTTGTTTCTGGAGTAGAAGGATTTAGATGTTCTCTTGTCATCTTCTGTAAAACTTTCATGAAAGATGTAATCAGTCGATCTATATAACATGGATTATTTATACAAGCTGCTTTAAGTATCATCAATGTACCAAAGAGACTTGAAGTATTCAATGCTCGACTAAATTATAAAAAATCAAATATATTTTTAAAAATATAATAAATAATAAATATATTTTTTTTTTTTTTTTTTTTTTTTTTTTTTTTTTTTTTTTAATGATACGGCGACCACCGAGATCTACACTCTTTCCCTACACGACGCTCTTCCGATCTCATAATTACTTAATCCTTCATATACAACTTTACTAACAGATGCATAGAGGCACTCTAATTCTTCATATTTTGATGCTACATTAGAAGTAGTTGGTTCAGTAGGAAAAATACTCATAAGCCTAGAAAGAAGACTATGTACTGATTTGATGACCTATAAAATGACAAAATAATAATTTGTAAATTTTTTTATAGGAATTTATAATTTATACCTTATTTTACTGATAGTAGATAAAAATTCTTCCTGATAATATAAGTAAATAGATTATTACTAATCATTATATATAGCCTTAGAATATTAGTGCAAATATCAAAGCATAGGAAATTTTCTATTCACTATACTGAATAACGGATTTTCCAGTGTGAAGACAAATGTTTTTAAAGATCTTAGGAAAATTATATACAAATTTGATCTAAGGAAATTGCAATATTAATTTTTATGCCAATATATGCTTAATGATGAATAACTTCCATACTGCAATAAAACAGTACAATAATATTTGATGCTATTTTTATTTCTTAGAATAATGCAAGAGAAGAATTATGTTTGTAATTTGTCTAATTTGATTTTTCTCTTTTGAAAGGCTAATTTTATTATTTCTGAAACTTTTATTGCAGTACAATAATGCCATCTTCTGTTACTAATGAAATTTTGTAGTAGAATCTTTCATAATTATTTAAATATGTAAATTAGTGAAATATCGAAGTTCTTATGCATTTAATTGATGATAATTTCTAAAATTTGTTCATTTTATATAGCATTTTTGTCAGAATTATAAAAATCTGTTTAATATGATGTAATATTGTGCAAATGTTCCTTTTTTTATTTCAAATTTAGAATTTTATTTTTATGATTTTTGAATTGCTTATAAGAAAAATAAAAAATTTTAAAATATCTCAATGATTTTTTGTAAGAAGTTTGAACTTTTACAATAATTGACAACACTGTAATGATACTTTGCACATCCTCAAGTCCCATTATGTTAACAAACATTTAACTATGTCAATAATATGAGAGGGAAAATTGGAAAAAATTCATTATAAATTAAAAAAGATGAACAAAATATAAAATGTTTATTAAATACAAATATAAATATCAATTAATTATACTCAGCCAGCTATAGGAACTGAACATCAAACCCATCTTTATTTGCTTTGTAAGCTTTTGATCTACTTTTATATCAAATATTAAATTTAATTCAAACAATAAAAATGAAATAGTATCTAATTGTGATTTACATAGCAATTAGATATTATTCCATTTTAATTGTTAAATGCTCCTCTCATTTTATTTGTTAAATATTAATGTAGAAGGTAAAAACAAAAAATATCAGATAAAAAATGAAAAATTATTGATTAAAGACATTGCTTATGCTGTAATTCAACAAGAATGCATATAAATCAATAAAGCAGAAAAAAATTTTTTTTTTATTTAAAAGTATATAGAAATTAATGAAAATAAAATTTTTAGAAAAACTTTTAAATGAAGGCAGATAGGATTCAAATAAAGAACATGATGTTCTTTATTCGAATTAGATGTTCTTTTTTAGAAAAAACAAAGAACAAAAAAATTAAATTTTTGTTATTGGATTAAGCTTTCATAAATTTCAAGTATATATATCTTAAAAAATAACAAAAATTTTAATGTTTAGATAAAACTATAACATTTTTAATAAAATGCTAACTTGTGTAAGGTAAAATTACACAAGTTAGCATTTGACACCTGTCAGATTATTTGATTTTGTTGTAATATCTAGAAACTGTGAATTGTTTAAAACAAAGAAGGGAAATGGAGTATTACATGGCCATAAAACAATGGTGTAATAGAATCGTAATTCTAAAAACACAGGCATCTTAAAGGACAAATAAAATATGAGACATTATCTTTCCTGGGAAAAAGGTAAAAGATAATGTCAAAGAAAAAGTTTCAGATGAAACAGAGAACAAGTCAGTCAGTGTCCAGATTTCTCTCTCTCTGTGCAGTGCTATTCTTTTCCTTCCTGTGCAATTCTGATTTGTTTTGCCAAGTCAAGGTGCCATACATTGGCACTAGCCTCAGTGTTCTGTATTTTCGAAAAAGGAATTGTGTGTATAACAGACTAGAGAATGTGTGATTACTGAGGTGCCATACATTGGCACTAGCCTCAGTGTTCTGTATTTTCGAAAAAGGAATTGTGTGTTTAACAGACTAGAGAATGTGTGATTACCGAACTAAAGACTGAACTAAACAAAGAGCCAAACAAGTATCGTTGCTCATAATTTACCAAGCTGTATTGTTATAAAAAGATAAGATATTTATCCTCTAAAATGATTTTTACCACACATCTCTCTCTTAAATACAGATCCTTGGTTGATTAAACCATGTAGTTGTCATCACTGTATCAGAAGATTTCATTCACCCATTCGAACTGACGCGCGATCGACACATATGACCACGTTAGTTCTAAATACCCGTACAGTTTGTTTTGGCGGATCCACACATGGTGTTTAATATAAATGATATTCCAGGACTGTGCATCATAAAATATTAAAAATATGCTGAGAGTAGCATCATGCATGACAGATTTTTAACTATTCTAAAGAATGTTAAATGCTCATTGTAATATGCATTTTGTTTTTGTACAGGAAGTTCCCAACTTTACAAGCTAATTTGTTCCTGAAGTGGACTCAAAGTAAGTACTTATAAGAGTCAATTTCTCATAAACAATGTTAAAATGAGACGTTCTGTTTGTGACAATGAAATTTGATCATATAAAATCAAGTAAAATCAACAAAATCAATAGAATATGATTAAATAATGATTTATTTATCTAAATAAATTAAAATAGGCTTTAAAAATCAAATTTAAAAAAAAAAAAAAAAATCAAGCAAATTATGATGATACAAAAATTATTTATGTCATACAAATATTAAGAATTTTATTCTTTTCCATTATAATTGGCAAATGATTAGAAAAGCTTTTATACAGTGAAAAATGCCTTAACACCAATCTGAAATTAAAGTTATTTACATAATTTAAATGGTGAAACAATGGCAGCTGGAGTGCACATTACTTCCACTTCTCAGTCCACCATTTTGGTTTTTCCAATTTTGTAGTAGATAATGGACTTCCTGCTACAAATAAAGTTATATTGTATTGTATAGCTATGTATAGTCTGTTTAATAAAGGTCTAGACAATATCGGAAACGGTTCGGCTTTCGTGCAATACACAAAAACAGATGGATTCATCAGTTCAGGAGTTGATCATCATTCAATGCAAATTGGTAAAGTCCATATAGTCAGATGCTACATTAGGGGGAGGAAAGTATACTAGACTGGCTTTAGATTTCTCTGTCTAAAAAGACTTTCATTTTATATCATTAACTTTTAAGCTTTATTAATACATTAGATAGCTTAACAAATAATAATAAAATAAATTAGTGCCCTAAAATTACTGGCATTAACTGAATTATCAAGCAATAAGAAGGGTTCTTTAAGTGAGCTGAGGAAAGTTCTTATCCTTGCTTGCTGATCTCCAGCACCCCGAGAAAACTTCTCTTCCCTTTATTTTTATTTTCTCAACAGTAACAAACAGTTCATAATCAAAAATTATTAAGTTTAATTTGATTGGAGAACTGTTTGCTATCGAAAATTCCAAGTTTAAGAATCAATAGGGCTATATTAGAGTGTTTGTTGGGGTTTTTTTTTTCCTCCTAATGGACTAAGTTGATTACATAAACCAAAAAAGATGATTCTAATAAACGAAAGTAAAAACACTGAATTTGCTGATTTGTTTCCATGCAACTAAATTTGATTCTATTACATGGCTAATTCTATTAACCCGTGATTACAATTGTGAGGAAGTTGACTTTGACCTGTCCTAATTTTATTTTGTTATGTACTCTATTATTTTAGCGTTATTTTCTTATATTCTAACGTATTATATTTTAAAAACTTACTTCTCACGTTCTCTGTCTCTGTCGTTAGCAATCACGTGATACTGTATTTTCTTATATTCTAACGTATTATATTTTAAAAACTTACTTCTCACGTTCTCTGTCTCCGTCGTTAGCAATCACGTGATACTGAATTGGGAACCGTTCTCCAGAAGAGCTGTCCCGGGTAATGACATCATCCTCTAATTTAACTAAATTTACCACTGGTCCAATATGCGAAGGTAAGAATGATCCATGTCAATGTTTTGTTCAGTATTTACATTTAATTGTAAAGAAATGACACAAATGAATTACTCTAAGCTGATAACTTAAACTTGTTACGTATAAGTATGTAAATGAAGCTACACGGGACTGTACATCACTCGGATATAAAAAGCTGACGAACTCAACGAAAAGGCGAGGTGTTGTTTGATAACCAGAGGTGTTGTATCTGACGTAAAATTGGCGAAAGTAACAGTTGAGTTTCTTGTAAAGATCGACGATTGTTTGAAGTTTGTATCGGAGGTGGAGGTAGTAGAATTTAAGTAGTATTTAAGGTTCTTTCCTTTAGTGGATAAATGTTTGTTGATATTTGAATTGGATTAAACAAGTTTTGTCAATTTAATTTATTGTTGCAGAATAAAACTTTACAGCACTTAAGCAAGGTTAATTTTTATTTTGGTAAAGCACTTTTGGACTAAATTCAAGTCCCTCATCAGTACCAGCTTCTCCGAACAAAACTTTTAAATATAAAGAATTCGGCTACAGTTTACATGAATTTAGAACATCAGAATAATAGAACATTAGATTCAAATATTTAAACAACAACTTATATATACATCTGACTGTACTTAAAATATAAATAAGATTAGTATACTTAATCTTAAATATAACAATATTACATATATATCCTTTTGCACATAAGATTCGTTTTTTAGAGATACGTTATATATACTATAATAAATAAATATAATGAACATAATACAACATAGAAATAAAAATGAAAATAAAAATAAAAATATGGTAAAATCCACAGTCCGATAGGTACATTTTATTCCTCCATAAGATATAGCACCTGTTCCGTGTTCTCTTTGTCCTTCGCTTGTAATTATATAGTTCAGCCTTATAAATTGTTCTCAGCTGTCCATATACATGCCATGGGTAAGTCCACTGGGGCGTTATCATTAATGACGTTAGGGGTCTTCTTTTGTCGCACTATTTCCATAGCTTCATACGTAGCTAGGCCCCTTCCGTCTTGAATCATCTTGGTAACGCCAAGATGATTCAAGACGGAAGGGGCCTAGCTACGTATGAAGCTATGGAAATAGTGCGACAAAAGAAGACCCCTAACGTCATTAATGATAACGCCCCAGTGGACTTACCCATGGCATGTATATGGACAGCTGAGAACAATTTATAAGGCTGAACTATATAATTACAAGCGAAGGACAAAGAGAACACGGAACAGGTGCTATATCTTATGGAGGAATAAAATGTACCTATCGGACTGTGGATTTTACCATATTTTTATTTTTATTTTCATTTTTATTTCTATGTTGTATTATGTTCATTATATTTATTTATTATAGTATATATAACGTATCTCTAAAAAACGAATCTTATGTGCAAAAGGATATATATGTAATATTGTTATATTTAAGATTAAGTATACTAATCTTATTTATATTCTAAGTACAGTCAGACATATATATAAGTTGTTGTTTAAATATTTGAATCTAATGTTCTATTATTCTGATGTTCTAAATTCATGTAAACTGTAGCCGAATTCTTTATATTTAAAAGTTTTGTTCGGAGAAGCTGGTACTGATGAGGGACTTGAATGTAGTCCGAAAGTGCTTTACCAAAATAAAAATTAACCTTGCTTAAGTGCTGTAAAGTTTTATTCTGGTTTACGTGAAGCAAGAGGTGTTTATAAACTTATTTATTGTTGCTTTGAGTCTAATAAATTTTATAGTTTTTTTACATTTAACTTGTTTTGAGAATTTCTTCAATTTATTAGTATTGTGAGGACCCGAGGTCGGCTCGCTGGAAAGTATCACTCCTCGCCCGATCGTAAATTTACGAAATTGACAAATTTATAGGCAACATCGGGTGAGAGGGTCTCTCTTCCAGCCGGGTCCGAAGTACTTCGGTCTCTACTATCTCCCCGAAAGAAAATAAACATGTTATGAAGTAAGCTGCACGGAACTCCGACATCGTGCAGGTGTGCAGGGGTTGTGCAGAATTATTAGACAGAGGTTAAGAAGTTGCCTTCCCTAGGAAAGGGGAGATATATATTTGTTTATTTATCAAAAGTGTAGAAGGGGAATCTGAACAAAGAAAGTTCAGTTTGTTCCAGCCTGCCGTGGAGTTCAGTTGGTTCCAACCCGCCGTGGACTTCAGTCGGTTCCAGCCCGCAGGAGAAGGTAGTTGACGCCAGCCCGAGAGAGAAGACGGTGTTCTGATCTTGAACTCCAGAAAAGGTCGATACTTAACCGTTAGAAAAGTTGACCGCATTTACATCGCAAAAAGGGACAAACCGAACTCGGACTGTTGGTGCAAATTCTTTTCTTTCCTGAGAAAAAGAGAGGCTACACCTCGGTCACAAAATATTAAGACCGAGCAACTGATTGGAAAGGACTCTGGTGCTTCACCTGAGCAAGAACTGTCTTGATATCAACGGTTTTTGCCCGCCAAGGAGGAAACCTGCCTCATCAAACCGATCGAGATAGAAGTGTCATCACGCCGACCAAAGAAGCAACCCCAGTCAGTATTCTTCGCAGCTGAGAACGATCGCCGGAGAAAACTCATAACTGTAATAAAGGTATTGTCCTCCGACATAAATTCGTTTATTTGTAACCAATTTATCTCTCTCTCCAATAAAAGAAGATGTTTGTACCTACAAACGTAGTCTCAGTGTCCGTTCTGTCCAGCCTCTCATCACCCGTCCTTACTCGCGTCACACGCCGCTCATAGGCTATCTGCATGTCGGAGACCGCTTGTTTTCAATTTAGCGGGCTTCACGGCTTGCGGGCTCACCACCCGTCCTTACTCGCGTCACATGCCGCTCATAGGCTATCTGCCTGTCGGAGACCGTTTGTTAACAACTTAGCGGGCTTCGCTGGCTCGCGCGCCTCACATTGGTGTCAGAAGTGGGATTTGTGGAGATTATTAGAGGCCTAAAAAAAACAATAGAAGTGGCGGAAGAAAGGGTGATTAACTTCGAGATGGCTGATGAGATGCAGGATGCGACGGTGTCAGAGCTCAGGCAGAACTCTGGAATTTGCAGAGTTGTTAGCCGTTAGGGTTAATTAGAAATAGTATTATCGATATTCGTTCTAACCCGCAACTTTGCACAATAACTGATGTTTATAGTAGTTGCAACCTGTTGATTTATTGTATTAAACCAAACAAACTATTCCATACTAATCAGTTTGTAATAAAGTTTGGATTAAGCTATTTCAATGGTAAGAATAAATGGAATGCATATATTTCCAATTATTTTCAGTCCCATTTAAACATTTTAAATTTTATTTATTATATAATATGCATATAGTAAGAGAAACATCTGAAAATTAACTAACGTTTAAATATTCAAGAGTTTAAACTTCTTATTTTATAAGTAAATTTTCAATAAAATTTACTGTTTATAAAATGAACTTAATCATTTATTAGTATAAAAAAATCACTTTTGTGAAGAATTACTTCACGAATACGGAATTATTGTTTATTAGCAGTAACCTATAAGCATTTTATTTAATTAGAAAATATTTAATAGCGGGAAACCTATAAGCATTTTATTTAATTAGAAAATATTAAAATAAAGTAACCTTAATTAAATTAATACAATTTTCTAAATTGTAAAGAGGTTTTTTGTGTTTTATAAAAATTAAAGCGATCAAAAAATACAGCAACAAATGTGTCAGGAATTAATCATGTCACCTACATCATCGAAATTCTCTCCCTCTACGCAATTTACCACACCTGTTTATACGGCAACAAGAACAGTCAATTCCATTACAGGCAGCCATGTTGTGAATTTCCAGACATTGTAAGTGATCTACTTCCTGTTATTGCTGCTCCTATGGACTATGTAACCCTTTGCACTCCAGAGTCAATATATTCTTGACAGGCCGTTGACCTGCTACAACTCCATTGTCAATAATGTATAAACAAGGTCTGGTGCCCTTATTTTTATTTATATTGAAAAATAAATTTTCAAAATATCATTTTTTGTCGTATTTTTCATTGTTTTATCATACTAACCAAAATTTTGTGTGAAATTAATTAAAATGTGGATTTTTAATTAATTTCTTAATCGCTTTTTAATCAGATATACTAATATAAGCGCCATCTTTGAACCGCCAAAAATTCAAGAACGGATTGTCCGAATTTGTCCAACTTGCTCTATCATGTTCCAAATTTCCTTCTTAGTTTACCTTTACTTTTTTTTACAGATATCTTGGTCCAATTAATTATAATTTGGGAAAGTTTGGCCCCTTGTAAATAATATGATTTTAGTGCTTTTTCACACACAAAATTCAATAAATTAATTTTATTTAAAAATTTATAAATTTTAACTTATCAGAGAAACAAAGCAACTTATACCATGCTTGACAATGGACGCAAAAGTCGGCGTCCTAGATTGTGGCGGGAAATATCTAACGGTTTTCCAAATCAGCTGATTGTTTACATGAGTTATATTTTAAAAATAACACAAAAATTTAAACAATCAAGTAATTTTTGTGTTATCCCTAGTAGAAACAAGTAATTAGTTGACCAGGGGTGTATAATTACTGTCAATAACATCCATCCAAGGTCAACTACATGAATTTAGGCTGTGGGCTAGTTACATTATGTTTATTAAGGGGAGAGCCGTGACAACCTATCCCCTTTGTTTGAAAATGCTATTATTATATTTTAATTATTTTTTGAAAAATTAATGAGTTAGAATGACAAAATACAAAAAAATAATTCACCATCCGCCATTTTTAAAAGGCACTGAGACAAATTTGAGTAAAAAACGTATAAAAAGTGATAATTTATCAAAAATCTGTGATAAAACTGGCATACAGATGGCAGGATGATAGCTACATACACAAATTATAGCAATATTTATTAAAATAGATAAATTTTCAACTAAGTTGATATTCTTCATACTAATACTTCTTATAAAATAAAATGTATTTATCACACATTATTTAAAAAAAAATAGGAAGAAAAATGGCTAATAAACTATTATTTTAAACATTTGTGTAGTAGAATACCATATTTCATCCATGAGAGGGATAATACGATTGTTTGTTTACACGGAGGTGTTGGATTACAGTCAGGGTATCAAATTACAGTATAAATTGTCTTCGTTAGTTGGAAAAGTTTTTTAGAATTATGAAGTATTTGATATTATTAGATGCGGAACATCATCTAAGAATGTAAATATATAAACATTTTTTTATCCGATGCCGAAAATCATGAATAATTTGAAAAAATGCATAAAATTTACATATGCTATTAAGGCCTAATTGCTTTCGTATTTTTTTCTCTTATTCTTTTGATTCTTTACCAAAACTAAAAAAGGATATCAGAATACGGTATATTTTCGACAGAATCCAATTTTTTCGTGCCAAAAAATAAAAATGCAAAAAAGTCATGGCAAAAAAACAAAAAATCATAATTTTTTAAAATGGCCGTGCTAGACCGTTAAAAAAAATATTTTTTAGGATCGCAAAGGGTTAAACAGACTTTACATGATTTTAAATGCCTTTTTATGAATGTTAACATTTATTTATTGCAATTAATGCTTATATTTTTGATTTTTTTAATATTTCATTTTTGGAAAAACTCAACCTGAAAACTTCCTGCATTAAAAGTTAGTTAAAGTAATTTTATCAAGTTTCATTTTAATGCTGAAAAGCAGAATGAAAAATGACTAATATTAGATATTATTATATATATTTATCTAAATTTTCTTCACTTACTTTACAGTTGTTACAAGACATACATGCTGCAATACCACGTTGTAGTGGTCGAAAACTGGCAAGTATAGTCTCCTTTCTAAGAATTGTTAAAAGAAATGCTAATAGTTCCAATGCAGTACATATGTTTCCATAATTAGATTGAGGAGTATCCTAAATAATTTAAATAAAAATTTACATTACACAATGATATTTTATTTTGCAAATAAAACATTTTGAAAGCAATACTTAAGATATACTTCTAACAGTCTATTTATATCTAAACATACCAATAGTTGCTAAAATACACAATTTTTTTAAACAGTTCTATTGTCAAATACAAATAGAGCACTATTTGAACAAAAAATATATTAAATGCTCCATTTATGAAAAAATAGATCAATTTTATTATATCTGTGTATATTCTGAATATGAATGAATATATTGAAATAATAAACTTTGGAATATGTGACATTTAAAAAAAAATTAGTTCAGTTCAAATATAATATATATATCTTAATTCATGCATGGATTCATCAGACTTAAATTTGAATTGTATTCTAGAACACAATGAAGGCAATGTCTAAAAATACTAAAATTTTAGTTAAATTTGATTCTTTTTAAACATTGGATATTAGTGATATTTTTGTTATACATACTACTGCCTTCAGCTAGTATACTGCCAGAAAGAAGGGTAAACATATAATCTCTGCTGATTTCATAAGAGCTTATAATAACTTTGAATGGTGGCCAGCCATCATCCTGAATGAAATTAAGCTCAAATGGTGCTTCAGAAACTTTTAAAAGATAATCCAAAGATTTTTCTTCAACAAAAATGCTGTTTTATATATACTCATATAATAAATATGCAAACACAAATTATTAAACATAAAATCAGAGGGCATGAAACTTATAATTATAGCCCAAGAGGCTGTCTTCATTAAGGTCCCAATGATCTTAATGAAAACAGCCTCTGTTTTTGTGAGCCATAACCAGACTTGATGTTTCCGATTAGGATCCGATTACGGTCATAGGAATATTTACATATAATTAGAGATGCTGAAATTCAAATTATCCAAGCTTTTTTGATAAATATTATTTAACTCTTTGTGCTCAAAATACATTAATCACCAGTCAACCTAATTATGGCTATAATTATAAGTTTCATGCTTTATTTTTATTTTAGGATATTTGAATCAACTAGCCAAATTATACTAAATACAATGATTATAAAAAAAATAAGAACTGTGTAATAGACATTGATAAAAAGGCAATAAAGACTAATGTATAATAATCAATAATATTCATAAACTTTAAAAGAGTACATCATAAAGCCACACAAACTACAATAAAATGTAGCATCAGTACCATCAAAAAAATGAAATTGAAAAAAGTATTAATTAGAAAAATTACATTATATTACATTTCTGTAAAACACATTATCTGCACTATTGGATAAAGAAGACCATAAATAATTAAACTTCTTTCCAATAAAATTTAAATAATTAAACAAAACAATTAAAATGCCATAAACATTTGCAGCAAAATAAGAGCACTCTACAAAAATATGCTTCACAAAATTGAAAAGATCACAAACTGATCTTTGCCTATTACCAGATTGCAAATATGGAGCTTCAACTGTGCATTACCAGAATTTTATTAAGATTATTTTCTTTATCTTGTTTCTATAGCAACTGATTTCAAATACAGTACTTATACTGGGAAACTGGTTTGGTATCATACAGCCTTAGAGCATATAATATATGTGATCATCCTGTGATTGTTTTCAAAATTATAACAACAAAATTTCTTAATTTAATAAAAATAATCAATAAATCACAATTTCAAACAGAAAAGGTTGCATTATTTTGTAATTACTATTTCAGTGTTTGCATTTCACAAAATTTTTTGTTGCTTAGTAAGTAATGTTTACTATTTAAAAAAAAAAAATCTATTAAGGGACCAATTTAAAAGATTTTTAAACTTAAGCTTATTTAAGAAAAAGCTTGAATTTCAGTAATCTGTTTATTTTTGGAAAAACTAAAGCTTTTAGGATTGAGATGATTTGATCCAGCAACTCTACATATAAGAATTTTTGTCACAAATATCTTATTACTTTTCTTAGTAAGTAATCTTGTAAGTAAAGCCATGTTAAACAAGTTAAACTTTTTTATTGAACATATAAACTTTCCAATTCAAAAATTATTTTGGTTTAATCAGACCTCTTCAGTTGATAGAATATAAATGAAATAAATTGGAACAAGAATATTACCATGTTAGAACAAAAATTAAAATTTTTACATTTAATTTTGTTTCATAGTACTTTAGATACTAGAACTACATCAAATCCTATCATTTTATCATTGGTTGGTAAGTGTATGAAGAATCAAACCCAAACTTTTTCTTTATTTCTAGTTATTTCTATATTTAGTCAAGGGCAAAGATACTTATATCCTCACTTCTGACTGAATCTTTCAAAAATAGTGATAAGAAATGAAATGGTTTCACTTTCAAGAATACATGTCATGAGGTTATCCAATTTGAATAAAATGGGATCTCATAACTTTACAGAGATTGTTCTTTAACTCTGTTATGAGATGCATATCATCATTTGATAGAGCACCTTAAGAAACCTCTAAACAGATAACATTTATTGGCGGTCTTTTTCCTCTCTGTTGTTTTTTCCCCCCTCAGAATTATAAGCGTTATAAATACAGACAATCCCAACTTATGTAAATTGGAGAATACTCTATACAGTACTAAAATAGTAACCTATATGGTGCCATAAAAATACATAACATTAACAATAGTTACATTAAAGAATAAACATATAAGTAATATGGAAAAGCAAATGTTTACTATCTTGGATATTAAATTCAATTCAGAGTCCCATAATTTTAGTTTTTCAGGAAAGTCTGGGTTTGGATCAGCTCATTAACTAAAACTAATCTAATAAGCTTATAAAACATTTACATATGAAAAATGATGAAAATGGAGAAAAATACTTCTATCTCTGATTTACAGCTTTATTTGGTATTTTATTTAGTTAAGGGCAAAAATATTTACATTTTCACTTCTGATTGAATCTTTCAAAAATAGTGATAAGAAATCAGTATATTTTTTTGTAAAGGCTTGGAATTTTTACAGATCTACATACGTTGGATCTAAGTAAATTGGGGAAATTTGGATTTTCATTTGTAAAACTAATTAGTTCTAATACTTTTATTATTTTCTCTATTGTATTGTTTCCAATTGGTTGTTTTTTGAGATTTAAAATTCAGAATTCAAAGTTAAGAAGACCTGGCCAGCCAGACTCTGAAACTATAAGTTCTTGTCTGTTAGGTATAGTTATGTTTGTGATATTGTGAAGAAGTGGGAAATGTGTCGCCGAGAAAAAAAAGAAAAATGGTGTTATGCTTACCGCAATTTTGTTATGAAGGCGGCGACGGGATGGAGGCGGCCATCTTGGTTGATTGTGAATTGGCCTTGCCGCCAATGGATGACATGTTGTATACAAGTTCGACTGAACTGTTTTTGACTTTATTTATTAATATTAATAGTAATTTAAAATTATTGTGTAGAAAGCAATTTAATAGTTGTATGGAATTATCTGTAAATTTTGTAACTTTATGCAAATGGTTTGACCGTTTAAAGAAGGATACACCAGATGGTGTGGTGGTTCCCGTCTTAACACGAATAGCTGTGTTCGTCTGTTGTTTGCAGATTTTAGACGTGTTAGTGTGGCTACTAACTTTTTGTATGAATTTTGAAGTAATTCCTATTGTTTTAGAGAGGGGAATAGCAGGTTGTATTATTCTTTATGTCAATTAATATTGTTTTTGCATATTGTAGCCTTGTTTAATTATTCTAATAAATTAATAGTTCAGTCTAAAGAATGGAGACGTTTTTCTCAGTTTTTAACTACATCTTAAGTTGGGCAGAATGGAACAAATTATATTTTCCTTGTAACTATGGAACTGTTCCTAGACAAGGATCGACGGAGAAGGGGTCGGGGCCGGACTCAGGAGATGTGTCGGGTATGATCCCGTCCATCTCAATATAGGATAGCAGTCTTTACACTGTGATGCTTGTAGAAGTATATAAGAAATTTTCAGAAATGCATATTTTTGTTTGTCATATTACATATCTATTATATGGAGTGCATACTATTATTATTTACTGATAGGAGTGCATGATTAAAAATATTTGAAGATCACTAAAAATATACGAGGAAGTGATTAAAAAGAAAAAAGTAGCAATCATTCAATGATCTGGGAATATCTACTCAAATATTTAATCACTTAAGGTTACTAAGAAACATTTTATACATTATTTTTATTTTTTATGAATACTGTAATTAATGCAGTTTGGTCCAGATGATGAATCAGATGTTGAATCGGACCTATAATAACATATCATTCACAAAACAAAAATAAAGCATAAGATATTCATTAGGGTCATAATTAAGTTAACCAGTTATTAGTGGACTTTTAAGCACAAAAAGTTAATTAGATCCATACTTACCACAGTACTTAAGAGTTTATCAAACCAAGCTAATTTCAATTCAGCATTAGGCCAAACATCAGGTTTCAATGCTGTCTTCAAAAGACCAACACATTTTCTAGACAGAAGTTCACCTGAAGATCCAGCTGCAGTTGCAGTATCATTCACTTGACATGCCATACGTAAAAGAAAATTAACAACTGCATCAGCATGTGTTTTATCCACTGGTCGATTACTGTCTGGAACTGGTTTTACATTGGTTCCTGAGGGATTTCGTACTCTTTTTAATTCTTGTGGATCATTTGCGGGTATTGTTCTTCTTACACCAATAACCGATGAAGTGGAAGGACCAGCTTCAACATATATCTAGTAAAAAAAATTTTTTTTAAATAATATAATAAAAACAATTATCTGGCAATAAAAATTCAAGTAAATATTAAAATTTTCTCTGTTTAAAAATCTAAGATAGTAGTAATAGATAAAAGGGAGGAACCCATACAGCCCAAGCACATGACCAACAATGGTCTATTGTGCACGAAAATCTAAGATAACACAATTACTTATAATCAAAATGGAACTACTAATATGTTTATAAAGAAAAACTAAATAAAACAAAAAAGTAAGTAAATATAAGGATTATGAATTAGCCATTATGGTATACAGTCAATTCTCGTTATTCATGGATTCCATATTCACGTATTTGATTATTTCAAAAATTTATTTGTAATCAGAAAATCAATATTTGCGGAGTTTTTGCGCTTATTCACGGACTCCTCCTGACCGTCAAAAATACTATTACCAAATTAAACTCTCTAATAAAGGAAGTTGTTTGTTACCAAATGTAGTCTCTCAATCGGATTGTTGGAAAATTTCTCATTATCTATCTTTTGCTCACTCCATAAACCACAGGTAGGCCAAAAGCCTGTTCATATCATCTACAGGTCCCATTTCTTTATAATGTGATCCTATGCTTGAATGCAGCCTCAAATTTAGTCATCTAATTTCCTGCGCTTTTGCTCCTTATGCCAAATTTTAGAACTTTATAATGTGATCCTATGCTTGAATGCAGCCTCAAATTTAGTCATCTAATTTCCTGCACTTTTGCTCCTTATGCCAAATTTTAGATCTGAAGTAAAAAGCGACACAGATAAGGCTGACGCAATTTTTCAATGCAGTTCAGAAAGACAACCTTGCAATATCAAAAAACTATCAATCAAAAATAAGATTTTATTTACTATGTTGCAACATCAAAAAACTATCAATCAAAAATAAGATTTTATTTACTACAAGCAACATCAAAAAACTATCCATCAAAAATAAGATTTTATTTACTACATAGTTAGTGTTTTAACATCAAAAAACTATCAATCAAAAATAAGATTTTATTTACTACATAGCTAATCAAAAAACTATCAATCAAAAATAAGATTTTATTTACTACATAGTTAGTTTCAGAAAGACAATGTGATCAACTGTCACATCAAACATCTTGCAACATCAACTATCAATCAAAACTAAGATTTTATTTACTACATAGTTAATGTTTTAAACAGTTTTTCAATACAAGAAAACAATGTGTCAACTGTTAAATCAAACAATAAAGTGTCAGCTGTCACATCAAACATCTTGCAACATCAAAAAACTATCGATCAAAATAAGATTTTATTTACTACATAGTTAATGTTTTAAAAAATTAAATAAGGATTACTATAATTATAATAATACTGTGTATAGTAATATATACTGCATATACTGTAATTATTTGTGAATAATGTAATACATATTAAATAAAGTGTCTGTAAACAGAATAACACACACAAACTAAGTATGAAAATGTTGGGAAGAAAGGTTTGCTGGAACCTAATTCTATATTTCCATTAGGCATAATGGTTCACTATTCGCAAAAAATTTACAAAACGAAACTACCACGAATTGCGAGAATCGACTGAATTTTACAGTGGTGAAAAAATTATTGAATAACTGCTCCATAAGTAGCATATTCAGCTATCACCGATCACAGGTGGAAATATTTTTGTTATTTGTATTGTTCACTATTTTAAATAATAGAGAGCAATGCAAATAATCAAAATATTTAATGCATCACTTAAAACTTCACAATTGGATATGCATTAGTGAATTATAGTTATGAGTCAAATGCCTACTGCTCCAAACAATATTGTAACAATTTGAAAAATGGACCCAAATAAGCTAATTAGGTGGTTTGGCAGTCAGAAAAACAAAGAAACATGTCCTTAATATTTACCTAGTTTATGGTTTTTATGAATAATTTTTTTCCACTACTATATATGTAAAAATACTGTATTGTTTTAATCAAGACCTATCACAAGGCATCTAAATATTCTTCATTAAGTATCACTTTTCAAAAAATGAAATTTGAAGATGCATTCATGCATACTACTTATTAATAAAAATTAAAGTTTCAATGCTTAATCATTTAAGTACACTAAAACTCAGTTATAACAATTATCACAAGAATGAATAGAATTGATGCATTCATGCATACTACTTATTAATAAAAATTAAAGTTTCAATGCTTAATCATTTAAGTAATAGTTATAACAATTATCACAAGAATGAATAGAATTGACTGTTATACCATAATTCATTATACTCTAGGAACAGTGGTTCTTAATTTTTTTTTTCTCTGGGCCACATACATTTGTTTGCTACATTAAAGTGGGCTGCAACATGCTATATCAGCAGTTGGTGTGAAAAAAAATTTTATGATTGCATCAGGAAGGATCTAGCAAATTAGGAAAATTCTGATTTTTTCCAGATTTTAAAAAAATTTTTAATATCAGAATTTTTATTTTTTATTTTTGCATGTGGGAGAAGAATTCCACACTTCATTAAATTCATGATTGTGCATTCCGGGCCACACACAAAAGCTTGGCAGGCCGCAGGTTGAGAACACTGCACTATAAAATCTATATAAGATGTGTGGATGAATTATTTTTAATTTGGAAACAAACAGATATTATTACTAACCTTGTAGAAGCATTAAGTGATAGAACATATGGCCTGATACTAACAACAAAAACTATTACTACTATAGTATACTTCTTAGGTGTCAGAATTGAAGTAAATTAAAAGACTTATAGAACAAGTGTTTATAGGAAAGACTTGTTTAATCCAATTATAATCCCATCATATTCTAATGACCCTTTAAGATTTAAGAAAATCATCTTTTATTCTTATATTAAGAGGGATATTACCCCTCTTAAAATAAGAATAAAAATTAATAAAAATTATAATAATAAGAAGAATTATTATGTAGTGATTTAACAAGTAGAAATGAAGAGATTAACAAAATTATAACTTATGGAGAAAGCCATGGGTAAGACAAAAGATTTACACAAACAATATATTATAAAATAATGAAAGTACAAATAATACACAGCAAGTGTAGTTGAATAAACCATACGATCATTTCACTAAGTCCTTACTAAAAATAAAATAATTAGAAAAGCAGTAAGAAAGCACACTAAAAGATCATACAGGAGGATAAATTTTATTTAATACCCTCAGAAAGGAAAAAACTAAACATGGAGAGTTTAAGGAAGGGTATACCAAATATCATTATATAATTATGTTTCCAATGAACATTATTATTATATAGGAATGTCAAAATGTAATTTAAGAGAGAGAGTACAAAAACACCAAGATCACATTACAGCAACTAAGGTAATGATGCCTTAGCAAGAAAATATTATGAAAGTAATATTAGAGTTCACTGGAATGAAGCCAAGATAATAAAAACACACAAAACTCAGAAAGATCCAATAAAAGAAACAATGGAAATTACAAGAAGAAAGCATAATGGCAATATAATTAATGATAGACTGAGAGAACTTTTCACCACATGACTCTGTTCAATAAATAATTATTGAATGAATTGTTAAATTTTATAAATATAATTCATTTTAAATTAAATTTGAGACTATGTAAAAATAATTTTATAAATCTTTGATCTAACAAATAGAAATGAAGTGATTAACAAAATTATAACTTATGGAGAAAGCCATGGTAAGGAAAAAGATTTACGCAAACAATATATTGTAATTAATGAAATTACAAATAATACACAGCAAGTATAGTCGAATAAATCACCAGATCATCTCATTAAGTCACAAGAAAATCTATTTGTTGAAGTTTTTTAACATCTTACTAAAAATAGAATTACCTTTAATAGAATTTATTTGAATTAGCAATATTTGAATTTTGAATATTCTTTAGTAATTCTGGAAGCAGCTGAAGATAGTGTATAACCAAAAATGTTACACAATTTTTTAATAAAGTTTTTAATGAGTTTGCTGCTGAATTTTAGTAATTAGTTACCTTTAGTCAGTATATTGCTTAAAGCTTTTTTAGTAAAAATGTACTGATAATAATGATAATAAATACAAACTTGAAAATTAATTAAAATATAAAAATTTAATAATGACCTCTGCTGGAGGTTGTTCGAGTTCTTCCTTGTGGTACTGAAGTTCCCAACGAATGATCACTTCGGCTAAATCAACTGCCAGTCTCTTATGTTCTATTGTGGCATTGGGAGTGAAACACAGTCTCTGTACAGAACTTACCATATGTTGTATAAGATGATGTCTTACAGGATAATATACCTAAAAAAATTCACATATAATTTAGATAACTGATTATTAAAAATTAATTCTTAAAATTATTTTTTATTATATTATTAATTATATCTTGTAAATTCTGAGAAATACTGGATGCTAATATTGTTAATTAAAAAGCTGACATATTGGCATCCAATGCTAAATGCCATCTATGCCATTCTGGATTGACAGTTTTTTAAAAGTCTCTGTAAAATTTGTGACTTGTTTGTACTGATTTGAAATTTTTATGAAAAAAAATAATAATTTCCTATTTTTTTTATATTTTTTAACTGTTCATATTCTATAGTTTTTATTAACATGAGATATTTTTTAACTGTTTATATTTTATAACTTTTTGTTAACATGTAACATATTATTTGGATGCAATCTGGTAATATAATTTTGTAATAAGGTTTGTTAATCTGGAAATAAAATTGGTTTCCAAAAAGAGTTATATTTATGCGTTCCTTTGTAATAAGGTTTGTTAATCTGGAAATAAAATTTGTTTCCAAAAAGCATTATATTTTTGAATTCCATTTGTTGAGCCATAGCATATCAAGTACCAAACCTCTCCCCCTCTTTTTTGTAACTGCGGCTCTCCATATCTCGAGTAAACACAGCTATGGCCCCCAGATTCATTATAATTGGACAGCACTGATCTAGATCTAATTTTAATTTATATCATGAATTATTTTCTTCCAATAAGAACTGCTATCACTAAAATTCAATCCTGATCATAGCAATTGTAGCCGTGGTAATGTAAAACTTGTTAATATTAATTCGATTACAAAGTTTTATTCTATTGTTTGAATCTATTTTAATTATATTATGAGTTACTTATGAAGGCATATTATGATGAAAGTACAGTACTACAATTATATTCTCTAGGTTAATTAAATTGTTTTGGATGATAAATTGACAATTTCCAGCTATAATACTTATTTTAATTCTTTCATCACCATATAGAAGACTATTATCTTAGAATTCAACAGAAAAATATTAAGTTTTTCATTATTTTCTGAAAATCAAACAGAATTATTAACAGAGTTGATGATATGATGACTGTAGGAAACAGGGGTTTTAAACAGCCCTAGCACTGCAACCAATCAGTGATCTACTGTGCATCTTTAACAGGACAAACCCATAAGAAAGGATATTCTTACTTATGAAAGACAATATCTTCTTCAATGGATCTCTAAAAAGATTTTCCAGTACAGAAAAATGCAGTCTTAGAAGATCATATTTTCATGCCTAAAAAGCTACACCTTCACATAATGTGAAGTAGAGTTTCATCTCCTCCATGACATCATCTACAATTATAACTATCTACAATTATAACTATCCACAATTAAGCAGACAATCCCAATTAAGCAGAGATATTTTTTAGGATGACAATGCCTTGTAAGGAGCACTGCCATATACAATCCTAGCTTGATTTTTATGTAGTGCAAGAAATTCTTTAGTTCTCTGTAAAGAAGGACGGAAAATAAGAACCTTTGTTTGCCATAGTCAAGGAACAGATTTCCAATGAGAGATATGAAAAGCTGCCAACCAGTTTCTGACAACCTGCCCAAATGCATCAGATCTGATGCCAAGATTAGACTCAGGTCCAAAACAGATATTAGAAGCCCTTCCTTGGCCAATCCATCGGTAATCTCATTTCCCTCAATCCTCTTGGTGCCCTGGTACCCAAACAAGTTGAGCCTTGTTTCTGATAGCTAGTTCTACAATGAGATGATATTTCCACACAAACTTTGAAGTGGTAGTTATCGAGTGCTTTTAATGCAGCATGTTGGTTGTCTGATAGGATATAAATATGTTCATAATATTTCTCTTATCAAGACTGATATTAACACATGTAGAAATAGCATAGATTTCTGCCTGAAAGACATGGTAAACTGTTCCTACACAATAAAACCCTGCTCCTATATCAGTAGTAGGTTTTAGAACTATCTGTATATCAGATCAGTCTACTCTTGTTACTGTGCCCAAATCCATTTCCCCTATTCTTCCACACTGGGAAAACAACAGTGAAGGATCTGAAGAAACTAAATCTAGGCACCAAGTAATTCTTAATCATCTTAAGAATATGACTGTGACTTGTCCCATTCAAAAGGTGAAAGCTTCAATTTGTGGGTTCAATAAATCCTTCCTCCACAAAACAATGGAGCCTCTATAAAAACTTTTTCTTCCAAAATTTCTAAGTTTATAAATAAGTATATCAATGGTGAGCAATCCATTAGTAAATGTACACAAATAATCATTTTATGAAAAAATATGGCCAACTTGATTTAAAGGAATTGAACAATAATGCTTTTAATGTTGTTGAAAATTTTCAAATTACTACATATGTTTGTAATTGAAAGATGGGTTATTAGATTGTTTATTTAAGCTTTGAAAATACTTTTTATTTTTTACTATGAAAAGTCTATATTTAACAGTATTGCTATCTCATTGCTTGTTGTAAAGATAACATGAACATTTCTATGATTGACTGACCACGGAAATAGAAGGAAAATCTGTTTATTCATCTATGGCAGTGTGTGTTCAACTTTTTTACTGTGTGAGCTACATTTCTATATTCAGCGATCTACTCTCTTATATAGCCTAGATCATAGCTCACTTTTTGATTTCCACTTATCCTAGTTAATTCATTTACTAGAATCAGCATAACATAAGTTGCACCACTTAAAAGTTACATAGATATTATGTAACTTTTAAGTAGGACTTAAGAAAATTACTGATTTGACAATTTTAACAAAAAATAAATAAGCAATAGCAATATACTTAGAGAATTAAAAAACAACCAAGATAATGATAAATAAATTATTATGTTTTCAGTTTTAATTAAATTTGTAAGTAAGAAGGAATAAATGAGAACGACCAAAAATCACTCCGCAATTGACAGGTTGAACACTACTGACCTATGGTATATATAGTAAATATTTAATTCACAAATTAATTCAGAAAGTCAACACCAATATAGAGAAATTTTACAAATGTACTTTCGTATTAATGCTATTTGACTGCAATCATTTTATTTTTATCTATAGTATTTTAATTCTAAATTAAAATTACAAGTATTTTGAAGACTAAAATTTTTTCTAATCAAACAAAGACTATAATAATTTCAATATAAAAATAATAAATTATCATACTTTATAATGACGAACTAATAATTGAAGCATATGCACTAATTGTGCAAGTGTATGTCCTTCTTCCACAATTATTTTTTTGGTCCAATGTGTAAGCATTGTGTTACCATCTTCCATCCGTGCTGGCATAGCAGGGGTAAGAATTTCTAAAGCTTGCTTTACAACTGTTCTTGCTTCTACTGCATGAGCCTTTAATAGACTGTGGAAAACCTTGAAAAATTTAAAAAAGTTAAACAGTTATTTGGTTTATAATAATATATTTGTTTATCCAGAAACCATAAAACAAATTATAAATTAAGTACAGTAAAACATATATTGTCAGAAGCAAAATTTACTAGGTAGTTTATAATTTTAAAATATAATTCTCACTAAATTACAAGTATAATGCATTCCTAAAAAATGTTCATAAATTGAATTCTTTTAAATAAATCTTAAATTAAGGACAAGATTACAATTAATTTCAATGGAAATTTACTAGGTAGTTTATAATTTTAAAATATAATTCTCACTAAATTACAAGTATAATGAATTCCTAAAAAATGTTCATAAATTGAATTCTTTTAAATAAATTTTAAATTAAGGACAAGATTACAATTAATTTCAATGGAAAAAAAATTACAATTTGCATAAGCCTAAAATGCTTTCACTGAAGTATGATAAAATATCATCTAATTAATAAACAATAACAAAAATACTTCAGGTTAATGGTTAGTATAATTAAACCACTATATAACATGATGGTAATAGCAGCCACTATTTTTACCACATATTTTATTTGGCAGCAGCCACTATATCTACAAGGTATACATTTTATTTGGCGGCAGCCACTTATAAAGCTATCACTGGCTGGTGATGGCACTATAAATGGCTGCTGCAATACCCTTCAACCAGATGGTTAAAGGATAAGGTTCAATAAGTTGGGCTTGGAGTTGTGGTTAATATAATTTAAAACTGCTTCTTATTATATAAAAACTCAAGGGAAAGTATATCAACCTAATAATGAAAATACCAAAATGTATTTAGAAGAATTTCAAAAAATTATTGAACACCACAGATACACATTACATCAAGTTTTTCAAATGTAACCCCCTTTTTTTGTATTAGTTCTTAGTTCTGTATAACACATTTTTAGACTAACTACAGGTTTATAGATAATTAACTACATTATTATATAAGGGTTACTTGTAATTGATATAAAAAAATAGAGAATAGAAAACAAATATAATATAACAAAATATAAGATACAAGTGATTGATAAATATTTTACCTGTAGCACAATCCGCTTATGAATTGCAAACTTTGCAATGATGTGAGCTAAAAGAAGGTGACCATGGTATTTAGTTGCAGGATCAACACAGTTTTTGCCCAATAAACAAGGCCAAGCAAAAGTCATCAGTCTGCGAAGTTTCATACCTTGTCTCCTGAAACAGAGAGAATCTCATTAAAATTGTTTATCTATTTTACAAGAAAATTGTAATTTTCTATCCTTTATAAAACAATAAAAATAAAAAAAAAATTTAAGAACTTGAATTTTTATTTAATACATAGATTTTTAAGTCTTCAACTTTTACATAATAAATGCAAATTCCTATTGTGAATGTGATTGTTTTATTTAAATGGTCAAATATATCTTGTAAGATAACTGTTTTGTTATATGTTTTTATTTTGTTTCAATTATTTCATAGCTTAATGATAAACTAATTTTTGGAATGATCAATAAACAATAAACATTTTATTATAAAATATTAATAAATACTTTTATAAAATGTATGTTATCAAACCATCAACACATTCGC
>AYEL01083248.1:0-37515 GCA_000484575.1 Olivierus martensii | reverse complement strand
TACTAAGTGACGGGGCGAAACAAGCCCTTCCACAGGCTGCCCACCCCTGCGGAGGGATCATCCGGATTGTGGAGGACGGGGATCGATGGGCCTGGCCCGGACCCCATGATAAATATTTTCAAGGGGTGGAACCCAAGACTCGAATCCGTGTCGTCCAGAGTGGAAAGCCTAAGCGTTTCCTAGCGGCAGGGGTGGAACCCGAGACTCGAACCCGTGTCCTCCAGAGTGGAAAGCCTAAGCGTTTCCAAGCGGCCAATCCGGCCGACCCCACTACTTAGGTTAGGAGTTTTTTATCTTTTTACTTTTCCTTCTCATTTTTTTTCACCTTTTGGACTAAACCCTTAAGTACAGTCCCTCTATCTCCCCTAACTATGGACTAAACCCTTGAGTACAGTCCCTCTATCCCCCCTAACTAACTAACTAATCAAAGTTCCGACCCCACTACTTAGGTTAGGAGTTTTTTATCTTTTTACATTTCCTTTTCATTTCTTTTTCACCTTTTGGACTAAACCCTTGAGTACAGTCCCTCTATCCCCCCTAACTATCTAACTAATCAAAGGTTATAATACAACCAACAGATCTACGGTACACATCGAATTTTATTCTCCTAAATTTAGCATAAAAAATCCATTTATATTCAAGTTAATTTAATGGTTTAATTCCATATAATTATATGTAATTTTAATAATTTTATTTTATTTTTTTATCATATATGAAATTAATTCAAATTTTGTATTTGAATTAAAAGTTTTTCTATATCCAAATTTTACAATTTATGATACAATTTTTGTATTAATATTGTATAGATTATGCTAATATATTTTTAAAATTCATTCTATTATTTCAATATAATCCATATAATTATATGTAATTTTAATAATTTTATTTTATTTTTCTATATGAAATTAATTCATATATTTTTGCATCAATACTCCTATGCCATCTCACAGTGCGTTTGATATCAGTGCAGTGCAGTGCAGTACATATGAAAGTCTGAGTCAGCGGTCATAGTTCATATATTCTATAGTCATCAATATTATTTTACACTAATAAAAATAACAATTATCCTATTTTCACAGTGGCGTGCAGTCCATGTAAGCTGTGGAAGCGCCGCTTCCGTTGTATCATATATGAAATTAATTCAAATTTTGTATTTGAATTAAAAGTTTTTCTATATCCAGATTTTACAGATTATGATATAATTTTTGTATTAATATTGTATAGAATATGCTAATATATTTTTAAAATTCATTCTATTATTTCAATATATTCAATATAATAATTGAACAATTATTTCGAAATTTAGTTAATAGAGGGCAGTTATCCGTGATTATCGATAAAGTACTGGATAGGGAAAGTAGCGATACGAAGTAGAAGGGTTGTCATGGTAACAGAGTATCGATAAAGTACTGGATAGAGAAAGTAGCGACACGAAGACCTCCATATTATTAAGTGAAGAAGAAGAAGAAGAAGTAGCGACACGAAGTAGAAGGGTTGTCATGGTAACAGAGCGGATAAAAGTTAAACAAAAGTTTAGACGAGAAAGAAAGGTAAATTAAGGGTTGAAACTACGATAGAGAAGGTTAAGCAGTATTTCGGAGACTAGATCCGAAAGGATTTGACTTAAAGGACATTAGTGGATACTACAAGTTCTACTTTGACAAGACAACGTTTGTAAGTATCTTCGGGCGTTCCCCTAGTTCCGAACCTGTTCTTCACATTGAAAGACCGCGCGAGAGGGAGTGACTCTTGAACCCTGGTTCTGCACTTCTACCGATACCGTACAAGTTCTACTTTGACAAGACAACGTTTGTAAGTATCTTCGGGCGTTCCCCTAGTTCGGAACCTGTTCTTCACATTGAAAGACCACGCGAGAGGGAGTGACTCTTTAACCCTGGTTCTGCACTTCTACCGATACTGGGTTGGATATTAGGACATTGTCCTCACCGGTCCTCATGGGGAGGGAGAGTTCCCCCACCCTCAAGGGCCGCTCGAAGAACGCCCGATGGACCGAGCGATATCTTCTTGGTCCGACGTTGAGAAGATTAACTTCTGTCAGACAACCAAGTTCGTTCCTCGGCCATTCGCCATTTTTCTGTCGGGAGAACATTCGTCCCCGCTCCCAAAACTTAAACCGAGCGCACTATCATCCGCACTTCGCTCGTCACTCTCCTTGTATACGCACTTTTTTTTTTTGTTAACAGATGACGCCACTTTTTTCGCCCCGTCACTTAGTATTCCCATTCGACAGAGGGGTCGAGACAAAAAATAACCCCATAGGACAAGGGGTCAAAGGTCACGTTTACGAGTTATAGAGGCCGAAAGTTCACTGGCGTCGCTCGCGCGGGCAAAAAGTTATATGCACGCGCTATTTGTTGCGCCACTGGCGCGCGCCTGTTACGCGTGGCGCTATCTATTAACGGCCAAAAAATATTATTTTAAAAAGTTTTTATAGTCTCACTCCCCTTAAGCTAGGTTGACAGGATCAGAGTACACTCGGACCGAGTTCACGCGGACGATGCGCGCGCACCCACTCGGACGCTACTCGGACCGTTTCATCCGAGTAGAGTAAACTCGGACGGCAACCAAAATACTCGGACCGAGTGGCAGACGATTGGAAGTTTAAGATGGCCGAAAGCAGTAAACTACGTTCGAATAAGTAGAAAGAAGGTTTAATATTTTTTTAAAAAGAAAAAAATTTCAGATTAATTTTATATAATGCCCAAGCAATTTATGAAATGATGGAATTTTAGAATTAATGCGTCTTAAAAGTTCATCAAACTAAATATTAGTATATCGTAGTTAGTTTTGAATGTATTTCATCTCAAGATTATAGAAAGAGTATACAGTACTCGGAACGTGTAAACGAACTTAAAACTCGGTCCGACTACTCTCGGACCGAGTTCATCTCCGAGTGAACTCGTTCCGAGTGTGCTCTGATCGTGTCAACCTAGCTTTAAACCCTGGTCACACTACAGCCATTAACCGCCGTTAGTCCATTAACTGCAGTTACTGTTGGCAGTGTGACTAATATCAGTTAGTGTTACTGCCGATTGTAGATCTTCAAACGCCGTTACTGTACCGGCGATTCGGAAACGCCGTTAGTGACGTCATACACCGGTTAAGACAAGAAAAATGGCTGCTCCTGAACAAAGAAAGAGAGAGCCTGATTGGAAAAAAGAGGAAATATACTCATTAATATATGTTTGGAGCGAGAATTTGGACGACTTAAAAAGAATAAAAAGAAATGGACATATATATATGAAAATGGAGGAGAAGTGGACGACTTAAGAAGAATAAAAAGAAATAGACACATATATATGAAAATGGAGGAGAAGTTACAAAAGGAGTTTGGTGTATCCAGAGCGGTAGAAGCGATAAAAAATATGGTGTATCCAGAGCGGTAGAAGCGATAAAAAATCAGATGGAATCGCTGACAAAATTATACAAATTAGTAGAATGCATTGTGAATATTTCATGATATACAATAGTTGTAGATGTGTGTGATATCCCGAAGTGCTCTAGTAAACCTGAATAATGGCAGTTAGCAATGTGATCACCACTTTCTTAACCGCAGATATCGTAACAGCGGTTATGGTAATGGCAGTTAAGCTGCAGTGTGACCGGGGTATTACACTACCTACCAATTGGAGTCATCCCTCTTCCAATAGCCCCTCTCCCTAAACTTTTCACCTCTACACACCCTTCTTCCATTTATGAGTCTATTGCCTGTCACCGTCCCATTTGGAACCCATAACCTTCGCTACTTAACCACGATCTCTGTCTTTCACTTTCTCCACTATGCCACCAGGCCTCGCTGCTGGGAATTGTTCGGAGGATATATTTAAGCCGATAATTTGTGCTATTCTGGCGCTTGCGCAGATGTCACTGCGGTTGTTTCTGACTGCGCATGCGCACGGACTTAGTGTCGCGTGTGCATCGTTCCGCCACATGGAACAACGCACGACCGTTGCGCCTGCTTGAACTGGCGCTGCACTTCTCGCCGTTTCATTTTCCTGTCGCGAGTAAACGTATTATATTAATACATATATTTATAACTATTTTCCAGTTTTCTAACGATGATGATGATTCATACAATTACATGCATATAATTCATTCTTAATTTTTTGAGACACACCGTCAAAGGTTTGGTGGCACAGTAATAATGACTTGATAATGACCGCCATCTAATGATTCCTATGTTTTCAAAAATTTTTTCCAATGATATTCCAAGATCGCTTTGGATTTTGAAAGGTCTTATCCACTCATTTATATGATTCCCTACCACTGAGTTCGAAAGTGTATTTCAAGCAAGATTTCAATTGATATTTCGGAGGTGTTTTTCAAGTGATAGTCAAGTTAAGTTCAATATTTATTCAATTATACTCTATAATTTATCATATCCGGCATTATATATTTTATTGTGATTGATAATTCAAGTAAAATTAAGAGATTTATCACTATACTCCCGTCACTGTGTTTTTTAATTAATTTAACTCAAGCTTTTGGTAATATACTTAAGTGATACCCTAAGATGTACAAAGTGGTGGAACTCAAAAAACAAATACGATCTATCTGAAGTCTTTCGGCCGTCGATGCCATGTTTCAGCAGGATTGTTGGCCCAGTTAGTACTATTAGCTTTCTTTTTCGATTTCTAATCATTCATCCATTAGAATTCGCCCCACTGACGTGATTAAACATGAGATCGCAGTTCTGTTGTAATAAAAATTTATAAAATTTCCGTTGTATGATGGAACCGCCGATCGCACGTTTAACCAATTATAGTTTGTTTCAAGATAACCTGACAGCCGAACCACCTGCATTCACAGCGATTTGTAAATACCAACATTGTCTATTGGTCTATAATGATAACAACATTTCGTTAAATTTTGATAACGTGATTATAAATTATATATTTTTAAATCAACTCAATAATTTAATATTTCGATATTTTATTTACAAAACAACAAATTATAGGATAATATATCATTTTTATATTTTAAAATATTATTATTAAATTTAACTAATAGGGATTATTTTCCTTTGTGTAGAAATACTCACAGCAATGGTAGTAATTTACTGTCAGGTTATCTTGAAATAGACTATAGATGTCGTCAAAAATGAATATGGTAACCATGAATCTTTTAACTTTCTAATGAATGAATGATCAAAAAGTTTATAGTCATTGAAATTGTAGTTCCTCTAAAATGACAGAATTTACATATGGCGCTGTAACGTAATAATGGATGTCATTTTACAATTCCCTTTTGGATTCCCTACACGAGTTTGGAAGTGTTTTTATCATTATATACAATATTATTAGGTTAAATCACAAGATTATATTTCTGCTCATTTATATGAGCAGGTAATTTCTAGTATTAAATTAATATTCAAACGTGTTGGCTGGCTGACAGACTGGATGTCCCTTTTTCAGTTGAACCACTGTATTGATTTCTATAAATATGGTATCGTTAGAAAAATCTAGTTTTCGGATGTCTGCGACAAACAAAATTATTTGTTGTTATTAATAATTTGCAAATTAAAGAATAAAAATTAAATTTCTGTAACTCTCCATTTACAAGGGTAAGTTTTACACTTTTACACTTTTTAGTTAAATAAATTCCATTTACAAATAGATTATCTGTTTTCCTTGTTTTATCGAATCTACGAATTACAAAGGAGGAAAATGATTAAAAATAGGCTCGATCGTTCTAAGAAGATGTTTACCGCTAATGTCATTTAATCTGAATTTTTAGTAATTATAAAAAGTTGTTTATGGACTTTAGATATAGCTGTACGCCCTAATACATGTTACAAAATAAAATTTAAAAAATGTTATGTATATATTTTTTATTCATTGTCCTATTTCACCTATCATCATTATTTACGTGATAAAATAACCTCGTTTAACGCTGTTTCATTTAGCGCTTTGTTTCCTTAGAACGTATCCCCGCGTTAAACGGGGTTTTACTGTATATTATTATTATTATTATTATCATGAATATTTTTTATATATCCATTTATTTACAGAAAATAAATTCGATAACTAGCTTCAAAATATACAATTTTTAAATAACGATTATAAATAAATTACATTTGCTACTAAAGTTTTCAGTTTTGCATATATTTTTTTTCTAAGAAATAGATTATCTGTTTTCCTTGTTTTATCGAATCTACGAATTACAAAGGAGGAAAATGATCAAAAATAGGCTCGATCGTTCTAAGAAGATGTTTACCGCTAATGTCATTTAATCTGAATTTTTAGTAATTATAAAAAGTTGTTTATGGACTTTAGATATAGCTGTACGCCCTTTTTAACAATTTTCCAAACCTGATTTTTCAATGCAATTGAAAATATGAAGTATTTCGATTTTGACTTTTTCGCTGTAAAATTTGGCTTACAAAATACATACTAATTTTTTATTTAAATATGAATTAAATGGTTAAACATCATTATTCATTATTCACTTAATATCAATACCTAACATCAAATTATTAATTGAATTCATACATATTTAAACTCTATAATTGCCGAATTTAAATGATTTAAAATTCTTAATTGAAAAATATCCGGAAAGAAATTTAATTTTCCACATTTACATTTCGATAGAAAATTTTTCTTTCTTGTTGATTGAACATTTTATAAAATTAAATTTGCGGAAAATAACAGAAAATTAAATCTATCTAATTCTAAATATTTAGATTTGTTTCCTTTAATGAGCGTTTGTTTTTAAATTTTCATAATAGATAAATTTCCATAAATGTAATAATAAAATACAGTATTATATACATTTCTAAAATTTTACGATTAAAAGTTCTTGTTTTTACTATGAAAAATTATGGTGCAATCGGAAGATTAAAAAAAAACTTCCTCTGATTTTAAACGAACAGTGACGGAAACTGGTATACCTATATATTACATTGCAACATATGCGAAATCTGCAAAGAGTATATAAAGGCAAAAATAATGCGGTAGTATAGTATCCTGATTTTGCAATCTTTCTATCGAAATGAAGTTCTCTTTGTTTATTCTTCTCATTGTTTTGACTTATGTCCATTGTAAGTATTTTAATTGTTAACTTCTTTTCTATATTTTACATCTTAATGAAACATCATAGAACTTGGTTTAACTGAAGAACTATCGATAAGTTTTTCTTGAAACAAATAATAATTAGCGAAAGCAAACTGTATATTTAGAATTCTTTAACTAAAATAAATAATTATTTTATCAAACAAAATGTATATCTTTCTGTAAAATTTAATAATCATACGAGTCTATATTAAAATCTTTCCTACTTGTGAAATAATAAGCTAGAATTATTATTATTTTAAAGATTCTTTGGCTGGAGGATGCTTCTGTTACGGACGCGCTGGTACTTACTGCGGTTTCCAAAGAGAACATCACCATTTAGGTGGAGACTGCAGCAGAGATAACATGTATACCTGTAGAGGTGGTAATGGAGCCCTGGCTGGTTGGGAAGGAAGATGCAGACGTGGCAGATGTGTAGGAAGTAATCCTGCAGGTCGCGACTATTGTCCTCATGGGAGTGAAAGAGGAAGAAGGAAGAGATTTATTTCAAATTTGGAAAAAATATAACTATTATAAATTTTTCGATAATTAATTTTAATTTCCTTTTGAAAAGATTTTTAAAAAATGTGAAAATAAATTTTAAAATGTAAATTTAGGAAATGTAAAAGTGAAAACGTTAGGTGTACTTACTTAATGTCTTAAATAATAAAATAATAAAAACCACAATAAATTTTTCAAGTTCTTCTTTATTAAAATATGAGAATAGCAGATTATTCACATTTCACGCATTGACTGACAGGAAAGATTGGATATAAAATAAAAAATATAGTAAATTATATCACATATCAAATTTATTTTGATAATAGCTAAGAAATTCGTATCGTTTGCTTTATTAGTTATAACAGTATAAATGACATTTATTCTGGAAAAAAAACAACCGTTTGTAGACAATTATAGTTTTCATCGTTCAGCCATTATTCTTTTCTCCAAATCATTCTCTTCTTAGGTTAGTGTAGATTCGTATCGTTTGCTTTATTAGTTATAACAGTATAAATGACATTTATTCTGGAAAAAAACAACCGTTTGTAGACAATTATAGTTTTCATCGTTCATTATTCTTTTCTTCAAATCATTCTCTTCTTAGGTTAGTGTAATTATGCCGCCATATCACACAACTGATGTACTTTATATGGCTGCAGCCGTAGAGCCCATCACAGGCTGGCCAATACCCATGATGGGTTCAAGCGGAAGGTTGAAGGTTGGGGTTCAACAGGCCGGGCTTGGAGCCCTGGACCCTCCTGAAAAACTGAAGATGTGGCACCCGGATACTGGTCCACCCGTTACCACGCGGCCATCTGGCCGACCATTTTCCTCTTAGAAAGTATTCGCATTGTATTCTATAGACATCAATATTCTTATTTTTCCGATAATGCATATGACATCTAACTACTTTTTAAGGATTCTTTCTATTTATCTTATCTATCTTTTACAGGCTCAATTCTGGTTTCCACTTAGGGCTCTCAATACTGGTATTAATATATTTCAAAACAAACAGTTTTCTCAATAAATTTTTATCACAATGAGATGCGATGTTTTAGATCAAAATTTTTATTACAATAATAAATTCTGTATTCTAAAAAAAATTATTAATTAAAAATGCAGTTATTCTAAAAACAAAAATATGTACATATTTTTATTTAAAATAAAAATTTTAGTTACATTTAAGCAGATCTGTTTCATGACATTGAGTTTTCTGTTACATTTGTATTCATATTACAATCCCTCAGTTGCAAGTTAAATAATTAATTAGTTTAATTAATGATTTAATAATAATAATCTTGTTTTACCTAAAATATATATTGGGGCAACCTATTGTATTAGAATACAGTTGATACCCCATAAAGCATGAAGACTTGTACAAAAAAAAAGAAGCATGACAATGCATTTAAAGACTGTTACTTCCAAGTTTTTACCATAGGAATAAAAATAGTTATATTGTAAAACGGAATAGGTAGGGAATATTTCAGTTCGCATTTCTCAAAGTCCAAAGAAATCAATTTGAAAATTGACATAATAAGCAGGAGTGTCGTACAGTCGTAAGGCACTGAATTAGCGACTGCATCTCTATCCATACAAAATCAGAACAGTGCACGAACTGAAACACACAGATCACGCTAAACGTGTTGTATATTGAAATGATTCAAGGATTTCATATATTCCGAACGTCAGAATATATGAACAGCCAAAACAAGTTACATGCAGTCTCCCAATAATCCGCATCAGTTACGCGAAATTTCATTACATAATGAGAAGATTGATGTGTGATATGCGATATCTCGAAGACGCATAATTAAGCCAATTTTTTTCAAAGCACCATAAACTCGGCAAGGTATTGTGACAATATTCTGTATCCATTCATCGGGCAATTTAAGCGAGGAGAAAATTTTTAATGGCTACTTCCAGCAGGCTTCATCATGTCTCCATGGCGTTGTTGACTAATGTGTTCAGAAACAGGATCATGTTAAAAGGCATATGGCCGCCAATGTTCACTCAATCTCACGCCTCCAGATCTGTGAGGGTTTACTGAAAAATTGTTTTCAAGAACAATCCCCAATCTCCATCACAACTACAGGAAATTATTATACATTTATCAGCAACATTTCTTCGTTGGAACTGTTGCACGTCTTTGCGACGTGTGATGCATATCTACACATAGAAGGAGGCCATTTCTAGCAAGTACAATTCAATCTTCCATTTTTGTAAGATAGTATAAAATACTATTAAAGCTAATTATTTCTTGTAATCATCTAACAATGGTATGTATCTTTCACATCTGGAGTAACCCGACAGCGTTACCACTCGGCCATCCAGCGACCCGCTGCAGTTGTTTAAGAAGTAATGAAATTTTAAATAATTTTCTTATTTTAATAAAAAATAATATTTATTAGGTTTTCACATTAAAAAAACTTTTATTTTTCAAAAGATTATACTGTATAAGAATTTTTAATTTATCAAACAAAAAACATTTGATGATAATTTAAAATTTCTATTTAATTAGCTAGTTATATCCATGGTTAGCTACCAATCTAGCCACTAATGAATTTATATAATTATATATATCTATTTTTGGATGTCGCTATAATTTTAATATATTACTTTTATTTTTTTTTATTTTTTTTTTTAATAAATTAATTTTAATAATATTTTAATTAATAATAATTAACTCATAATTTATTTAAAAATATTGATATAGCATTTGTCAATAAGAAATTTTTTTTTTCCTTATTGACAAATGCTTATTTATGAATAATAAATTTTTATTTTTCTTAATCATGCTACTTATATATAAGAAGCAGTATGTTAAGTAGAAATTAAATACATATATATGCAATATGCTATCAGATATTTTAGATGAAATAAAATAAAAGAAATTCAAAATTTACAAGAAATTTAGGAAATTTCTTCCATATAAAAAATATTTTATTTAAATTAGATACCTAAAAATAGATACAAGTTATGGAAAGAATTATATTATAAAATATATTAGTATACCATAATATGTTTTTATTAATATGTCGAATTAATTTATTTTAAAAAATAAATTTTAAATTCTGTTCAGAGCAGTAACAAAAAGTTACAGTAATTATTTTCTTACTTAATTTTAGTACAAAACAATTCTTATGTTTAAATAACAATATGTAATATCTTCTTTATTCTTCATATTTTGAATGTAATAAGATGAAAAATTTCATATCTTGTATGTAATTTTTATTTTATGCATTTAATTCTAAAAAATTTAATATGAAGAAAATATTGCAAGTTTCATATAATATAATTTATTTTATAAATATTTACAAAAAAGGCAGCGATAAAGAATTCTCAATATTATTATTCTTATTATTAAATTTCGAATTTATGTAATTAACAAAGAGGTACTTTGATAATTATATAAATTCTCGAGGACAGTTTAGTTCTTCAGAAATTTTCGTTCCATAATTGGTACCATCTCATTCCAATCAACATATATGCACCATAACTTCAACAACAACAACAAAAAAAAAGAACTAATCTTACAACTTCGACTTATCAACCTCTCCCTCCGTTATAAATGAAAAATCATTTCCTTCCTAATTCCAAAATGCTGCCCATTTTGTGAGGCCGAAGTTTTCGATATTTCTGATTTCTGAATTCTTCCTGGACTGTAATAAGTTGAAGTATATCCGCACAAAATATGAAATAGAATCTGCAGTTAACTTTCCAAGACATCAACTTCAGTTAATATTCCACAACTTATCTACCCGCAGTATCATCATCATGTTATTAATAGTTAAACGTGACTGGCTGCCTGGGTGTCCCTTTCTCGGTGGATATTTCTGAATTCTTCCTGGACTGTAATAAGTTGAAGTATATCCGCACAAAATATGAAACTTTTTTTTTATGAATATGAAGTTGATGTCTTGGAAAGTTAACTTTCCAAGACATCAATTTCATATTCATAAAAACAGTTAATAACTACTGTACCGATTTCTATAAATAGAGTATCTTTAAAAAGGTCTAATTTTTGGATGTCTGCGACAGTCCAAATTATTTGTTGTTATTAATAATTAAATTAAAAAATAGAAATTACATTGAAATTGTAGTTCCTCTAAAAAGACAGAATTTGCAGATGGCGCCGTAACGTAATAATGGATGTAATTTTACGATTCATTTTTGTATTCCCTATACGAGTTATTTTCGTCGTTATATACAGTATTATTAGATTAAATCACAAGATTATATTTCTGCTCATTTATATGAGCAGGTAATTTCTAGTATTAAATTAATAGTCAAACATGGTTGGCTGGCTGGCAGACTGGATATCCCTTTTTCAGTCGAACCACTGTATTATTAGATTAAATCACAAGATTATATTTCTGCTCATTTATATGAGCAGGTAATTTCTAGTCTTAAATTAATAGTCAAACGTGGTTGGCTGGCTGGCAGACTGAATGTCCCTTTTTCAGTCGAACCACTGTATCGATTTCTATAAATATGGTATCGTTAGAAAGAACTAATGTTCGGTTGTCTGCGAAAAACAAAATTATTTGTTGTTATTAATAATTTGCAAATTATTTGTTGTTATTAATAATTTGAAATTAAAGAATAAAAATTAAATTGAAATTGTAGTTTCTCTAAAAAGACAAAAGTCCTCAGATTGGGCTATAACGTAATAATGGATGCCATTTTACGATTCCTTGAATGATGTTTGGATTCCTATACAAGTTAGGAGGTGTATTTCCGTTATATACAGTATTATTAAATTAAATCACAAGATTATATTTCCGCTTATTTTATATGAGTGGGTAATTTCTAGTCTGTAATATTATAAACTTCGTAATTATCATCATCGAACAAATTCGATTTCTTATAATTTTTGTCCTTCTTATGTTTCTTGTAACTTCTTTTAGGCCTACTATTACGATTTTTATCAATTTCTGTAACTCTCGATTTACAAAGGTCTTCCTTTTTAGTTAAATAAAGTTTATTATTATTAATTAACAAAAAATTTTTACTTCGTTTTCTTTTTTTTTAAACATATAAGTATAGAAGAAAATGAATAAACAACTAAATTTATAGAAAAATATAATTAATTAATAAACATTACAAGAATAAAATATTATACAAGAAATCTCTATTCTAGAAATTTTATTCACAAATCGATTACAGTTAATAATAATAATAATATATAGGGTAAGTCCGGGATGGATGGACTACTTATATAATTTTTTAAAATCATTAACATATTTATTTACTGTATGTGTCTTTTACATTTATGTTATTATTAGTTAGTATACGTTACTAACATATATTTAGTTATGTACATGTCGCCAGAATATCCTATAGCCATTTTTTAAATTTGTATTGCTATATATATATAAATAACAAAAATACAGCAATTCTTAAAAAGGAGTGTCCATCTCTCCCGGACTTATCCTATACATAACATTTAAAATAACAATTTTTAAATAATAATAATAATTAACTTTCTTTTATAACTGAGTCCAGGTTTTGGATAATCATTGACATATTGTTGGGAAAATATGTTAATTGTTTTTTATCTTTTTAATCATTTCATTATTTAGGACATTAAATAAGTAGGCTTAACGTTTAAATTTCACATTATTAAAATAACAATTTTTAAATAATAATAATAATTAACTTTCTTTTATAACTGAGTCCAGGGTTTTGGATAATCATTGACATATTGTTGGGAAAATATGTTAATAAATAATTGTTTTTTATCTTTTTAATCATTTCATTATTTTAGGACATTAAATAAGTAGGCTTAACGTTTAAATTTCACATATTTTAAAAAACTTTTCAAAAGAAATTTAAAAATAATTATCGAAGAATTTATAGTATTTATATTTTTTTCAAATTTGAAATGTATATCTTCTTTCTTCTTTTTTCACTCCCATCAGGACAATAATCTCGACCTGCAGGATCACTTCCTACACAATTACCATCTCTGCATCTTCCTTCCCAACCAGCTAGAACTCCATTACCACCACTACAGGTATACATGTTATCACTGGTGCAGTCTCCACCTAAATGGCCATGTTCTCTTTGGAAACCACAGTAAGTACCAGCGCGTCCGTAACAGAAGCATCCTCCAGCCAAAGAATCTTTAAAATAATAATAATTCTAGTAAATTATTTCACAATTAGGAAAGGTATAGACCCGTTTGATTATTAAATTTTGGAGAAAGATATTTATTTATACTTGACGACAGCATCGGAAGTAAAAATGGGTTAAAAGGCTGGATAGCAGTCTGCTCTTGCCATCTAACTACCAACTCAGCCAATATACCCGCTATCGGACTACCAATTGGAACTTCTTTGACTTATCAGTAAAACTTTTCATTGTCAATATTGAGTCTATGGGAGTGGCGTATTACCAAATTTTGTTATGGTATTAATGAGCATGGAACAATCAATTTCAACATAAAAAGTAAGAGCATCAGTAAGAAAGATGTTTATTTTTACGTAATCGTGCCCCTGGATTTTCAGTTTTCAATCTCGAATAAACATTTAACGTAATTTGCTTCGTTTGACGGCTAATCATGCAGTTTTCCGAGAATGACTTAAAATTACATCCCTCCGATTACATTGATTATTGCATCTGATTATTGCATTCTGTATATTATAAATACGCAAATAATTTACTACATGTTAGTCATGTTAATATCGTAATTTTATTTGAAGCTTATTTGCCAAAATTGTCATCATTTTATAGCAATTTACTGTAATATTGCGAATAATTTAGTACATTATTATCGGCGTAGTGATATAAATGAACTTCGGCACTCCCATAGACTCAATACTGACTTCCGATGCTGTCGTCAAGTACAGTTTAATGAAATAATTAATTATTTTAGTTAAAGAATTCTATATATTTTTTCTAAAAAGTTATACAGTTCTTTCTTCTAATTCTCATTTGTTTAAAGAAAAATTTATCGATAATTCTGTTAAACCAAGTTCTAAGATCTTTCTTCAAAATGTAAAATATAGCAAAGAATTTAACAATTAAAGTACTTACAATGGACATAAGTTAAAACGATGAGAAGGATAAATAAAGAGAACTTCATTTCGTAGATGTTGAATAATCTGGATACACTATTACCGCATTATCTTTATCTTTATATAATCTTTGGATAAGATTTCACATTATGTTGCAATATATACCAGGTTCGATCACTGTTCGTTTGAAACCAATTAGAAGAAATATTTTTCTTTTTTGATCTTCCGATTGCACCGTAATTTTCACAATAAAAACAAATTTTATTGTCAAATTTTTGAAATGTTTATATAATATTGCATTTTTATTATTACATTTATTGAAATTTTTCTATTACGAAAATGTAAAAATAAACGTTTATTAAAGGAAACAAATCTAAATATTTAGAACCAGATAGATTTAATTTTTTGTGTTATTTTCTGAAAATTAATTTTATAAATTTTTCAACATTACCTCAACAGAAAATTTCCTTTTCTGTTAATGTGGAAAATTAAATTTCTTTCCGGATATTTTTTCTATTAAGAATTTTAAATCGTGGTTTAAATTCAGCAATTATAGCTTAAATATGTACGATTTGAATTAATAATTTGAAGATAGGTATTGATATTTGATTAAAGGACTAACGAATAATGATGTTTAACCATTTAATTCGTATTTAAATAAAATATTAGTATGTATTTTGCAGACCAAATTTTACAACGAAAAAGTCAAAATCGAATATACATCGTATTCTTAACTGCATTGAAAATACAGGTTTAAAAAATTGATGAAGTGCGTACTACTATATCTGAAGCCATGAAATTTTTTTATAATTGCTAAGAATTCAGATTAAACGGGCATTAGTGATAAATATTTTCTTAAAACGATCGAGCATGATTTTAAGCATCTTCCTTTGTAATGCGTAGATTCGATAAAATAAGGAAAATAGATAAGGCGGAGTGGGGTAAGTGCATTAACGAGATTTTTTTTTATTATAAAATAAGCGTAATTTTGCTATTTGGTATTGTAATAATCTACTAAAAGTTAATATCAGCTTATCGACATAGCGCACAATGATGAAATTCCAGTATTTACATCGACCATTACAAAAGCGTCGCATCCGAAGAGTGCACACAACTTTGACAGTACCTTAAAAGTGCAATAATTCTTAAGATAACTTCATATTAGGGGCTAAATTTTGCTATTTGGTATTGTAATAATCTACTAAAAGTTAATATCAGCTTATCGACATAGACAGCGCACAATGATGAAATTCCAGATTACATCGACCATTACAAAAGCGTCGCATCCGAAGAGTGCACACAACATTGACAGTACCTTAAAAGTGCAATAATTCTTAATTATAACTTCATATTAGGGGCTTTTTTTCGGTAAATATGAAGAATATTAATTAAAGTTTACATTAAATAAACAATATTTTTTGACATTTTAAAATTATTGAGAAAAATCCTAATACGATCTTGCCCCGTAAATATTGTTACATAAGGTAAGTGCAGATCATCACCTTGGGGTAATTGCATTTCAGGCTGCTCTAGCCTCATACCAGTTCAGTTTTATTGTTTCGTGTTCTACAATTTAATTTGTTTATTAACTTTTATTTCTTGCATATAACATGATTCGCAGCTATGTCAGAAAAACCAACAGGGGGCGATTATTCAAAATAAATGAACAAATGTGAACGTTGTCTAGATCTGTGGTTCTCAAACTTTTTGACCCCTCGACCCAACATATTTTTTCGAGATCGTACTGTGACCCAATTGTTTATTTTATAATATAAAATAAAAAAGAGATAGTATATCAACATGATACTGTATGCACTCGGATTAACTTATAGTTCAATGGACTACAATGTATTACTCACATACAATGAAATATAACCAAGAATTGTAAATTAAAAACATACACTGTAATTCTTATACTTCAATACAAAAACACACTCTTCAACGAAATACAAAATACAATTACTAATTTTAATACACTAAATGAACTCACTGACTACTTAAAATCGCTAATGCTGTACATACAAAGTTATTCTTATTGCTATTCTGACAACTGACAGTTATACACTAGTTCAAAACTAGCAAAACTGGGAAGGGGAATGTGCCGATGAATGCCGAGACGGGCGGAACAAATATCCTCATAGTTTTAAGTTACATTCACAATGTCAAAATTAACTTAAGATATTAACGTACCAGAAATTAATACTATTCAGAATCTCATAATTAATTTTCAAAGTTAACGTAAAAGACATTTTTTGTCTATTTATTTATTTATTTTTTATATTTTTAATTCGGTATTTTACCAATTCCTTCGCGACCAATGGTTGAGAAACACTGGTCTAGATGATGATTGATAAGTACAAAGATATCAATTAAAATTTTCGTGTAAGTCATTTTTTATTTGATAAAAACATTTTTGTAATATTAAAATAACAAAATGTGTACTTTGTTACTTTGAACAAAAATAAAATGCGATGTAAAATAAATAATATGAGAAGGATATAGTGAAATAAAATAAAAATAAAGAGTGATGTGAGTACCCAAATTGTTATTAAACAATTTGTGTACTTATATCACTTTATATGTTTGTTTTATTTCACTATACTTCCTTCCACATTTCAGAGAACAATCCTTGTTTGTTTAAGAAAGGATAACTCTTAAACGAAACAACCTATCTCAATGCGGTAAAAAACATTTTATAGCAGATTTGAAAAAACTTGACGTTCGGAATATCTTCGCCATTGTCGTTAATGAAGTCCTTGAATCATCTGTAATATACAACACGCTTAGCGTGGCCTGTGTGTTTCAGTTCGCGAATTCAGTGCCTTACGACTGTATGGTACTTCAGCTTGTTATGTCAATTTTCGAACTGATTTCTTTGGACTTTGAGAAATGCGAACTGAAATATTCCCCACCTATTCCGTTTTACAACAGAACTTTTTTATTCTAATGGTAAAAACTTGGAACTAACAGTCTTTATATTATATATATTGTGATGCTTCTTTTTTGTACAAATCTTCGTGCTTTATGAGGCAACCTACTGTAGTTTCAATATATATTCTAGATAAAAAATACTATTATTATTAAAACATTAATTAAATTAATTCGTTTATTTAATTTGCAACTGAGGGATTGTTATATGAATGCAAATATAACGGAAAGCTCAATCTCATGAAACACAGATCTGCTTAGATATAACTAAAATTTATATTGTTAATATGTACGTGTTTTTGTTTTTAGAATAACTATATTTTAATAATTTTTTTCGAATACAGCATTTATTATTTTAATAAAAACTTTGATCTAAAACATCGCATTTAATTGTGATAAAAATTTTTGAGAAAAATGTTTGTTTTGGAATATCCGTATTAATACCGGTATTGTGAGTCCTATTTGGAACCCAAAATCGAGCCCAAAAAGATGTAAAGATAGAATTCTTAAAAAGTAGGTAGATGCCATAAACATGGATCGGAAAAGTAACAATATTGATGTCTATAGAATGCCATGCACATACTATCTAAGAGGAGAATGATTTAGAGAAAAGAATAATGGCTGAACGATAAAAACTATAATTGTATACAAACGATTGTTTTCTTAGAATAAATGTCATTTATACTGTTATAAGGTTATGTTAAACTGCCATATCTTCATGAGATATTCTGTATCTGGCAAAGCCACTTATAAAGCCCATCACAGGCTGACCAACACCCATGATGGAGCCAATATATATTGGGTGGTTAAAGGATGGGTTCAACGGGCCGGGCCCGGACTCCTCCTGAAAACGGGAGGTGTGGGAACCCAAATCCTTCAGAGTGATAAGCCAATATACTGTTATAACTAATAACAAACGATATACGAAATTTTGAGCTGTTATCAAGCTGATATATAATGGTATCACTGTACAGTTGAGCTTGTAGTCCGGCCCTTCGCCACTATAACAAACGATATACGAAATTTTGAGCTGTTATCAAGCTGATATATAATGGTATCACTTACTGTACAGTTGAGTTTGTAGTCCGGCCCTTCGCCAGTCCAACACTTCCAGTAGTCCGACACTCTGTGAACCATCGCGCCGCCCACGTGAAATTTTCATGTCACAACCATGGTCACAATCTGTCCATGTTCGAGAGAGAAAAAATGACTTAAAACAAATTGTCAGTCGCTATTTGTTCGTTGTACAGGCATTATAATTGGACTATATTTTAAGTTCAGTACACAGTTTACTATATAATCGGACTAATTTTTAAGTTCAGTACACTGTTTACTATAAAATAATGTTTTACAGTATCAGTATTTGTTATTTATCTTTACATAATGTCACAAATCGGAAAAAGTGAAATACGAAAACACAAGACATTATGGTCAATGCCGGATTTAAGCTGATTGCACCGATTGCATCCAATCGTGCTCCGCGCTTAAGGGGGCCGTTATTTATCTTTACATAATGTCACAAATCGGAAAAAGTGAAATACGAAAACACAAGACATTGTGGTCAATGCCGGATTTAAGCTGATTGCACCGATTGATCCAATCGGGCTCCGCGCTTAAGGGGGCCCCGTGTTTGTCAAAGTTTATGTAATTAAATAAGGTATTAAGAAAAAATAATTTTAAATATATGTATCGTTTTTCAATATTCGCGGAACGTATAAGGATTGGTTCCCACTAGAGCTACGTTCCGTCCCCATCTCACCGTCATTCGTAATCAATTCCGTCAAAAGTGTTTACACTACTATCCGTACATCAATCGTCTAGCCCAGCGTTTCTCAAACTTTTTTGATTCACGACCCCATTTTTAATTACGAGATTTCTGAACACATGCTCTACCCAGATTCGATTATAAAGGAATAAAAGATTGGAGAGTGAATCAGGCGACAGATGTTTCAACATGCTGTAGTGGATGGAGTCCGGTCCTTCAGCAGTGTTGCCTGAACGGTTCAAAGATGTGAGAAGCTCCACCATTGTGAAATTGGTGTTATAATCTTCAGGTATAGAGGGCCTGAAGGTCAGGGGAGTACTCTTCATACGTGACTTTAAAGATCGAAAAGAATCAGGATAATTGCTGTTGCTGGAAATAGATGAGAATGTTGAAGCTAGCAGATCAGCAATACTCTGATAATTGCTTACAATTCTACCATTTTGTTCGAGCATGGAAATGGGTTGTGATGTTGATGTCCCGTTGATCTTTCAAATCTTGTCCCATACCACCTTGGAGCTAGTAGAGGACGTGATGGTAGAGATGTACCTCTTCCAAGAATCCCTTTGGCTCTGATGTCAGATCTTTCAAAAGTTGGCCTTTGCATGTTTGAAGGCAATGAGATTTCTTTGAGTGGGATACTGGCGGAAAATACCCCAAGCCTTCTTTTGTTTCTTATGGGCCTCCTCGCAGTCGTGGTTCCACCAAGGTTTAGTATGTTTTTGAAATCTTGCTGACGCTTTACGGATGGAAATCTCATCTGCTTCAATAATACATACAGTGACAGTTTCGACTGCTGTTTCGACATCTACAGTCTCCACCATGGATGAAGAGATCAAAGCAAAGGATAAAAAGCTGCCAGTTTGCAGACTCAGTCCTCCATCTTGTCGGGTGGGATAGGTGACAGATCCCAGCCCCCAGAAATGTTAAAAAGATGGTGAAATGATCACTACCAAGAAGGTCGTCACTGACGTGCCAGTCCCACTTTGGTAGCAGGTCAGGAGTGCATATCGAGAGATCGATGGCGGTAAAATTTCGAGAAGGCGCATGAAAATAGGTACGGATTCCGGTGTTGAATAGGGCAAGATTATGATCGGATAGAAATTTTTCAACGGTGCTACCATGTTGATTGATATTATCAGAACCCCATAAGTGGTGGTGTACGTTGAAATTGCCTAAAAGAAGGAATGGTGTAGGTAGCTGATTGATGACAGAAGTAAGTAAGATCGGATCCCTCTATTCTTTCGTCTGGTGGCAGGTAGATGCAGCATAGTGTGAAAGTGTAACCAACAGAAATACGGGTAGCTACTGCCTGCAGATTGGTGTTAAGGCAAACTGGCAAAGATGGGATGTGATGGGCGACTAAAATTGCAATACCACCACTTGCACGATCGTGATTGGTACAGTCTTTTCGGTGGATGCTATACCTCCTTAACGAGAATGTATCACCAGGAGTAAGGTCGTTTCCTGGAGCGCAAGGCAGGATGGGCTGAAGGAGGATATTATAGACCTGATGTCAGCAAGATTATGGCAGAGACCATGACAATTCCATTGAATTATGGAATGGAACATTAAAGGAGTTAATTGGGAGGGAGAATCGAGTTCTTTCTTTTTTATTCTTTGGTAAGACCCGAGCTTGTACTTCGTTTACAATGAAGTGTGGGGTCTAGCATTGTCACATGAAAAACAAGAATCCTACTGACTGGCCAAAATCATCATCATCTTCAAAATGTCTAACTATAAACAATATTTATTGAAATTGATTGTTTAATGTGAAACAGCTCATAAAAGATCACACCTTTGCAATCCCACCAGACAGTAAAATCTTCTGAGGATGCAAACTGGACTTTGGCATAGGCTGACTGGATTGATTTTTCTACCTCCAAATCCATTTCTATTCCACATTGTCACATTGGATCCATTTTTCATCTCCTATTATAAATCAATCCAGAAACAGATTGATATTTAGTCATTGGTTGATTGTTTTGAGTTTATTGGCACAATGATTTTATAGGCCAAGTTGTGTCATATAATTATTTGTTTTTTACACAGTAAGTCAAATAAAATAACAAAATAACAGAAAAGCAATAAAAGTGCTGTAAGTAGCCACAAAAACATAAATGACAAAATATAGCAAAGTCAAATATAATTAAAAATTATAAATAAGCAATAATAAATATATAAAATTTTGTAAAAAGTTAAATATAAATATAAAACTAAAACTATATAAAATTAAAAACATATGTCAGTCAAAAAGGCAAAAATTCCAGAACAATTTCATTACCAATAAGGGTCTTGAGTAGGGATTGTAATACCGGTAAACTGCTTTATCGATTTACTGGTAAATTGCAAAATTTAGCCTCAAATTGTTACCGGTAATCTTCATTGTTTTTACCAGTAATTTGGTAAATTATATACATAACTATAATACACTTTTTTGTACTTATTCGCTGGGCTGCGGTCTATTAATGTAAATTACCAATTATGTTTAGTGTATGGAATCCAGTTGGCTGTGATCAAAGTTTCATATAACAGAAATGATATAGTAGTAGATGAAACTGAAGAACCAGAATCTGTTGAATCAGCAGAAGACCATTCTGAGTATTCTGATACTTCGACAAAGAATATGATGGAGATACTGAATATAATGGAAGGATTTTAGAAGTAATACAGGACGTGGTAACTAGTTCTCAAACAAATTCTATACAAAATGTAAATTTGCATTCTCTCATCAACAAAATATGAAAAGTAGTCAAACCAACAAAAATAACGATCTATTACAAAAACATTTAAAAGAAGAAATGGATAAGGAACTTGTAACGATATGGGGCTTCCCCCTCCTCGTTAGTGGATTCGTTTTCTCCCCGATTTACATCGCCACATTGCTTCGGTTCAAGTCGAGCAGACATTTCCACTTCAAGTTCTGAACTACGCAAATAATCAATCAAACTATGAACTGCTTCCATTTCAAATTACCTTTATTTGAACTTATTTTCCTAACTACAAAACCAAAACTTGCCTCTTCCTGGTAAATAACACTTGTTAATGCAAACACCAAATCCTTTTGAAGGAAAATTGTCGACATGCACAATGCTTAAGACGTACACTACACCAGCTTCACATCAGTACAGGAAGGGCCTCTAGGGACCAACTTGGTTACATTTTAAAGAGCTTAATATTTACATAAATACGTACAATTATAAAAACAAGTTATACATTTTTATTAACTGTAGTCAAACTTTAACTAAATAAACTTATTAAACTGAACTTTCCTAACGTCATTAAAATGATAGTACAGGTTAGAAAGAGAAAATTTAGTTGTTTTCTTGTGCGAAAGTATGACTTGATAATCTAGCGCGAAAGTATGACGTAATAACATGGTGGACCTAAAGCCATTCACATACGTTACTATGGGTATAATTGCAATCATTGTAAACCCGGCAAAAGTAATACCTAACGAAAGAACAACCTATAGGTCAAAGTTCGGTAAAAGAATCAGAGGTGAAATCGGTACCGTTTTCGAAATAAACATACCTTTTTATAGAAATCTTTAACATAACGGAATTGATGACTGCACAATTAATTACGAGTCAGTGGGATGGATTGTTAATTCTAGAAAATAGACATTATTAAAGCAATCTATCTCAAATATATCACGATTTCACTCCTGTTTCTTTTTTTGACTTGTTTCGTTTGGTACTACTTTTACCAGATTTTACAAAATTAAAATTGTACCATCTCGCACGCAAGTTATTTTGTGTATTTTTTGTGTCTATTACTCTTCTTTTGTTGTTTTATTACTGTTCTTTAGTCTAACCAATGATCAATCTACACGTGCTCATTTGTTATTCGGAGAAATGATCGTTGGCATATTGTGTCCATCGTGAACGTTTTCGCCAATAGAACTGACTAATTTTGACACGTGACTATAGATTGTTTCCTTAACCGATTCAGACATCTCAGAAAAATTTAAGGATCGTGTATTTTGATATTTCGTATACAAAAGATATGAGCTGTCAACTAAAGTGAATGCAATGGCGAATGGATGAGGGGAGATGTTGTAATACGACTGATTGACTATCAACTACTTCACTCACTGCCGCTAAGTTATTTGAAAATATCCACTGGCTGTACAGGTTATAAAAGGATTATTCAGTATTATTATTTTTTTTATTTATTTTCTCGCATGAGAAACATCATGGTATCACAAACATCGTTGATTAAATTAAAAAAACAGATATATTAAAACATAAAATGGAATAATGTTTACAATTTATTGCTTTTCTTTGCTCTTTTAAGTATTATATATTCTTCTTGACTATTAAATTATACATAATTATCGTCTGAGTGATAAGACCTGACCTACTCTACCAGAAAGCCAACATCTCAGGCGGACACATCGCACCATCTATCGAATAAGGTTATAAAGTTTTGCGATATTTGATTTTTTGAAATTTTTTATAACAGTTATTTAAAATAGATTTAATAGTCAAAAACTCTAATTTCATCTCATAGAAACTCAAATCAAAAAGATTTATAAAATTTCATTGCATAGTCTTCAAGCTATTTCAGTGTAAAGTTGTACGTGACACTGATGAGGATAAACAAATTATTATATAGATAACAATTTATAAATATTTTTTAGTTTTCAGAATTTTATAGCTCATCATATGAAAAGTTTGATTTTTACTTAAAATATCAAAAATATCATTTATCTTATCCCAAAATTCGAATAACTTTGATGTAGTAAACTATAAAATCAATAAGATGGAATAAAAAAAGATTCAAATTCTATGAAGCAATTCAATTATAAACAAAATTTGTTCACATATAATTTAAAAAAAAATATATTTCATAAATTGAAAAAAAATTTCTTGTTGATTAAAATTCTCATTTTAATCAACAAGAAAAATTTGATTTTCAATAGCTGGATTAATAAAATCAAGACTAAATTTTTTTTAACTCTCTTATTGTTTATCACTGTTTTGGCATCTATACATGTCATTGGCAATCAAAGGATCAAACTAACCTAATCAAGTTTCTAGCAAATAGTTAAATTTTAACAAATTTTCTTTTGTTATTCTTGATAATGTTAGATTGTTTTTCAACATATTTCAGTGAAAAATGATTGGCACTTTGGGCTCAAGAATGCATTATAATTTTTCCAATAGCAATTATTAGTAATTTAAAATTCAATTTATGAGCATTTTCCAGGTATACTTTATTTTTGCAAACCAGTGTTAAAGTATATTCTGCTACTTGTTTTATTTGTTCTAAGATAGATGTGGAGATTATTTAATTTTTGTTATGTATAACAAGAAGTTTTATAAATTACAGTTAGTCCTCGACTTATGACCGGATTTGGTTTCAAACCCCACCATCATAAGTTGGAATGGTTGTGAGTTATAAATGTCCAAAATTTATGAATTTTTCTCTACAGGTGTTTACTAGGACATTATACATTATCTTAATAAACATAGAAACCACAAAACTACAAGAACCAGACAAAAAAAAAAAAAGATCCTTTTTGTATATGAAATCATTGAGTCAGAGACTTGAACTCAGAATTACATTGGCCAATCACAAAATTAACTGATTATATCACCATTGTAAATACAAATGAGCAAAATAGTCAAGGACTACCTGTATTTTTACTTTAAAATTAATATATCTTCAGTATGTTTGAATCAAATATATCTTTTATCATATGAACTGTAGTCTTATAAGTAGACTAATAGTGGGAGTGGGGTTCTGATAATGCTACATTTCTGAGTTATGTATAAAAATAGCCTGAAAAATTGTCAGAATTATAATACAGATTAATATATAAATAGCATTAATGCATATGCGTAATATATAGCTATAATTAATATTATAGTAAATACAAATAAATGATGATGAAGAAATATTCAGAATCAATAAATTTTATCCATTATGTAAAATCTGTACATAAGAGGTCTGTTCAATAGTAATTATATTCAATATTATTTATTTAGTGAAGTGCTTTCAGTACAGAACAATCTTCAGCATTATAAACTGAGATCAAACATATCTAATATTATAATTACTGCTGAACAGTGCTTGAATTTAAAGTATTAAGTTATAATAAGTCTAAACAGAATTAATCTTAAGGAGGTCTGTTCATAAGAGAGTTTATAATAATTGAATTATTTCTAATATTAAATATTATTACTGATTTAGAGTTTCTGTAAATGATATACAACCAGTAGTGGAAAGACTTTTAAATAATCTCTTTGGTGTAATAGAATGTGAAGGATCTACAGAGAATGAATATATTATGAAAGGTAATGAAATTTATCTTATTCTAAAAAATAAATAAGACTTTAAATTTCAAAACAAATTATAGTTTCAAATTTTATTATTTTTAATGTAATCTGTTTTTATCATCAAATTAAGCTTATCCAATAACATTTTTAAAAATTTTTCAATAAAAATTTTAAAAACAAAACATAAATAATATTTTTTATTTGATAAAAATAACTAGAAATGTAAGAAGACACTAATATATAAACTAGTGATGGGATGATGCCAAAAATTTTCTCTATTCCAATGTCGATTCTGATTTCGATTTTTAACGTTTGAATTATAAGATTTTGCTTTCAGTCAGTATAGGTACACTATTCATTTTTGTCTTATTTTCTCATTAATAATGGCCAAGTTATAAGATTTTAAGCAGATAAGAAGAAAAGCTTGGTTAAAGTTCATCTTAACCTGTACCGCTCTTCATTTTAATAAAGACATGCCCTTTTATGCTCCAAGAAAAATTTACGCTCCAAGAAAAATGAAATTTAATATTTAATATTCAATATTTTGTCTTTTTAATTTTTCAGCAAGAAAAAATTGGATTTTGTTGTCCATATACCGTATCCCACAGTACACAGTATATGGACAACAAAATCCAATTTTTTCTTGCTGAAAAATATCAGTTTTTAATTTTAGATTAAGGAGACCAAAAGAAAAAAGAAAAAAATACGAAAGCAATTAGGCTTAATTCGCATATGTAAACAATATATAATTTTTAAAATTATTCATGATTTTGGCATCGGATAAAAAAAATGTTTATATATTTACAATCTTGATGATATTCTGCATTTAATACCAAAATTAATACCAAATAATTCATAATTCTAAAAAACTTATCCAACTAACCGAAGACAATTTATATTGTAATTTGATACCCCACTAAGCATAATCTGAGAGCTCGTGTAAATAAACAATCGTATTATCCCTTTCGCAGATGAAATACAGTATTCTACTACACAAATATTTAAAATAATTGTTTATTAGCTATTTTTTTTCTTATTTTCTTAAAATAATGTGTGATAAATACTTTTTATAAGAAGTATATATAAGAATGTCGACTTTGTTGAAAAATTTTTTATATATGAGAATGTCGACTTTGTTGAAAATGTTGTTATTTTAATAAATATGCTGTATCTTTACATTTGTTGAAAATTTATTTATTTTAATAAACATTGCTAATGTCATTGAAAATTTTTTTATTTTAATAAATATTGCTGTAATTTGTATATGCTATCATCGTGCCATCTGTAGATTTAGCACTGATTTTTGATAAATTATTGCTTTTTATACATTTTTTATTCAAAATTTATCTCAGTGCCTTTTAAAAATAGCAGATGTTCGTTTCTCTCGCTGAAATTAGCGAGAGACCCGACCGGGTCTCTTGATCATTTTCTGTTAAATATATACAGCATATATATATAAATCAAATATCCGGAATTTTCGAAAATCCGGCAATCCTCGGGTCCCGAGTTGCCGGATTTTTGATTGTCAACCTGTATTTATCTTGACAATATTTCATGCTGTAGAATCGGTCAATAAAGACGGAATAGCGTATTTTTTAAATAATAATACAGTGTTCCCCGGTTATAACGCTGTCGTTTAAACCGAGGGTTTTTCCTGTTCCCCATTCTTTTGAAAAAGATTTTGAGAAAAATATAATACAACGTATAATCGACGTCCATTCTCCTTGTTAACTTCTTGTCTCCATATTTAAATAATAATAGAACTAAAATAAACAAAACTTCCAGAACTATTATTATTAATTATGATAAAATAATAGAAATTTGAATTCATGGTTAATAATTCTGATAGTAATTATATAAATTTCAAAATATCTTTGAAAAAAAAAATTAAAAATTTTCAGATGGCAACTGCAAAACATTTTCGTTGGCAACACGAGTATTCAAAGTTATGAAAGGTTATTTGTAGTGGAAGTTTATATCTGATAAATACAACGAGCCTTATTCTCTAATTTAGAATCACTAAATTAGAGAATAAGAGAAGCGTCGATTATAGCGGAGTTGTCTTATAACGCGGGCCGGATTACCACTCCGTGTTATAACCGGGGACCACAGTACTTATGAAGAGAGAGACAAACCAATGCGAATTAAAACGGACGAAATGTCTTCTAAAAAAGTCATTTTAGATAATTTATATATGTTAGTATAAAATTTTAGAATGGAAAATAATAAATTTCTTTAGAAAATAATTTTTTAATTAAATGAAACTATAAGAAATATTTTAGGCAATATAGCATATTATTCAATATAAATCTCTCTCTCTATTATAAATTGTCTTCAAATTTTATATTAATTTGTGAAGAGAGAATTTATAATTAAAAAATTTGATTGATGAGCATTTTATTGGAAAATGAAAATATTCAAGTTGCGAAAGCTGCATTAAATATGGCCTCGCGCCCACATGCAATTATCAGTCAATCAACTATTTAATTGCAGGAGTGAGAACAAATGACTCCTATGATAGTGAGCCCACTAGCAACTCTTTTGTTGGCGGACTAAACAATAGGAGTCCTTTGTTCTCACTGCTGCAATTAAATAGTTGACCGAGTGATAATTGCATGTGAGCGCGAGGCCTATATTTATCACTAATTCATCGGAATTAATAACAATTATTAAAATTTAGACCTACGATGGAGCTAATCATGTTAATCCATTTGGTTCTCATTCAAAACCAATTAGTTTTCATATTAACAAATATAGTTTCAACATTAGAAAAAATTTTTACTTTCTATTATTTTCTATTTTTATATCTTAAGACCTAACCGAAGATCTTCAATTATATATTGTTCAACCTGAATATAAATATAAATCGTAAACAAACAACTCAATATAGTATATTCGATTATCAGTAATCCTGATAGTCTTTAGTTTCTGTTTCCAGGTTAAGCCGCCATATTGCACGAGAGATATTGGTGGCCACTAATAGAGCCCATCACAGGCTGGCCAACACTCATGATAGGGTTCAACGAGTCGAACTTGGACCTCATCTAGAAAACTAAAAGTATAGGACCCGGATTCTCCAGGCTGGTAAACCACAGCTTTTCCACGCCTCCATTCGGTTGATCTTTGCTTCCAGAATGTTCTCTTTTTTTTAAGTGGCTTACTAATTGGTTAGAAATTACAATGCCCACTATAATCCAATAATACCCATAGTGGGGTTAATAATCAAATGGAAGATGACATTCAACGGCATGGTTAGATCTCCCGAAAAGTCTGGAGCTGAATTGAACCTGGATCCTCCGAGTTGAGGCACAGCACCCTTTCACCGCGGTTACCCAGAATGCATTCAAAATCAAGATTAAACTCGATTCGTGATTTGTTTCCGTGGAAAATACAACAATTGTGTTGAATAAATCTGGTGTATATATATATATATAAATGCGATTAATTGGCATAAGTAATTTGACAGTCGAAGAACACATCTTGAAAACATCAGTATCTATCTACAAATTTTCTGAGAATTTACTGGATCAATCTTGTATTCGGTATATTATAATATAAGTTTAATCTATTCTAAAATTAGAAATACATTTTCAGCCAAAACAGCAATCTGATACCGAAAGATACGCATTTTCATAATTTTCTTCAATTTTCAATTCTGAGACTAAAGTTATTGAATCTTAATACGATAATAGATTGGTGAGGCAAACGAAATATAATGTACAAAAAACTTATATTATTCTTTATAACATCCTGATGTTATAATGAATTCCGCTATGTTTTGATACTTTTATATCATAGATTTATGTTTTATATCTATCATCATATTGACGAAATATGTTCAAATAAAATTGATTTAATGGAAATATTATTTTTCATCTAAATTAACTGCTTTTCTGAAATATCGAACTCAAATGCATAAAAATATCGAATAATTAATTTTGATAAATTGCAAATATAACATTGTAATCTTGTTATAAGGATTTATTAAAATCTAATAATTTCGGAAAGGATTTCTTTGCAAAAAAACTGGTAATTATACAATTATTATTAAAATTCGATATAATCAATATATCGTGAATATTATTTGATATAGTAAATCATTTCCAGTTTCTACTTAATTGAAATATTATATCGGCAGTATGTTTTTTGAAATTATGGAAATGCTGAAAACTTTTTAAAATTTATTTCGTCTGCAGAATACACAATGCATTACTCGAACAGGTATTCCTCTAGAAAGTCTGAGAACGAAATTTCTGATGTACAGTATATTGTATTCACATAAATAAATTAATTTGTTACAGTTGTAGTTTTAATAAACGTAACAATTACATTTCCAGAAAATTTGAATAATATTATTTTAATTACTGATATACCAGAGCCCTTTCGGCCGTCCGTCACCATAGTAACAGAACGTTTCCACTTCCCGGGACCAGGACCCAAGGGTTGGATTTTGGGAAGCATGTGTTTGGGTTATGTAATAATGTTATATAAAATAATTAAACGAGTGCTTGATATATCGATGCATGAATGTGTAGAAAATTGAAATTGTTTAAATATGTTAGGCATCTGCTGGATGTTGCATTTTCGTGTATGTATTAACAATTAAAGTAAACATTGCATAGACAATACAAATATAATGACAACATAAACACAAGTAAGGGGAGAGAAAAAACACAATATACAAATAGACGAAAAAGATATACAGTCGATTCTCGCTATTCGAGGTAGTTACGTTCTGTAAATTCTTCGCGAATATTGAATTAGCGAATAGTGAAACATTGCACCTATGGGAAATATAGAGCTTTAGGTTCCTGCGAACCTTTCTTCCCAACATTTTCATACGTAGTTTATGTGTGTTTTCCTGTTTACAGATATCTTATTTAATTTGTATTATATTATTTACAAATAATTAGAGTATATGCAGTCTATAGTACTATATACAGTATTATAATTATAGTAATCTTTATTTAATTTTTTAAAACATTAACTATGTAGTAAATAAAATCTTATTTTTGACTGATAGTTTTTTGATGTTGCGAGATGTTTGATGTGACAGCTGACACATTGTCATTCTTAACTGCGTTGAAAAATTGCATCAGCCTTGTCTGCGTCGCATTTTGCCTCAGATCTCCTAAAATTTCGGCATTATGACCAAATATGCAAGACGATAGGCGCATAAATTTGAGGCTGCATTCAAGAATAGGGAAACATTCTTCTATGGGAAATGCGGACGATATCAACAAACTTTTGGCATACCTGCGATATGTGGAGTGAGAGGATAGGTAATAAGAAATATTCCAGCAAACCGATTCAGAAACTACATTTGGTAACAATCATCCTATATTACAGAGAGAAAGAGATAGAGCGAGAAAGTTTACATCGGTAACAGTATTTTCTCCGCTAACCGCGAGTCCGCGAATAAGCGCGAAAACTCCGAGAATACCGATTTTCTGGTTACAAATAAATTTTCGCGATAAGTCGAATACACGAATACGGAATCCGCGAATAAGAAAATTGAATGTATACAGAAAAGATATCTCAAAACAATTCTAGCAACCACCACGAGCCCATCGACGCTTTGAAATTCAGCGAACGGGACGCAATCAAATAAATTTTCGCGATAAGTCGAATACGCGAATACGGAATCCGCGAATAACAAAATTGATTGTATACAGAAAAGATATCTCAAAACAATTCTAGCAACCATCGACGCTTTGAAATTCAGCGAACGGGACGCAAGTCACAAAACATAGAGAAAGAAAAGAAACCCACTCACCTCGAGCCCATCGACGCTTTAAAATAAAAAAAACAAAAAGCATTCAGCGGATGGGCCACCATTCACAATTGATTGAACAGAAAGACACAAACCCACTCGCCTCGAGCCCATCGACGCTTTCAAAAAAAACAAAAAAAGATTCAGCGGACGGGCCACCATTCACAACTGATTGAACAGAAAGACACAATCTGTCGCCTCGAGCCCATCGACGCTTTCAAAAAAAACAAAAAAGATTCAGCGGACGGGCCACCATTCACAACTGATTGAACAGAAAGACACAATCTGTCGCCTCGAGCCCATCGACGCTTTCAAAAAAAACAAAAAAGATTCAGCGGACGGGCCACCATTCACAACTGATTGAACAGAAAGACACAATCTGTCGCCTCGAGCCCATCGACGCTTTCAAAAAAAACAAAAAAGATTCAGCGGACGGGCCACCATTCACAACTGATTGAACAGAAAGACACAATCTGTCGCCTCGAGCCCATCGACGCTTTCAAAAAAAACAAAAAAGATTCAGCGGACGGGCCACCATTCACAACTGATTGAACAGAAAGACACAATCTGTCGCCTCGAGCCCATCGACGCTTTCAAAAAAAACAAAAAAGATTCAGCGGACGGGCCACCATTCACAACTGATTGAACAGAAAGACACAATCTGTCGCCTCGAGCCCATCGACGCTTTCAAAAAAAACAAAAAAGATTCAGCGGACGGGCCACCATTCACAACTGATTGAACAGAAAGACACAATCTGTCGCCTCGAGCCCATCGACGCTTTCAAAAAAAACAAAAAAGATTCAGCGGACGGGCCACCATTCACAACTGATTGAACAGAAAGACACAATCTGTCGCCTCGAGCCCATCGACGCTTTCAAAAAAAACAAAAAAGATTCAGCGGACGGGCCACCATTCACAACTGATTGAACAGAAAGACACAATCTGTCGCCTCGAGCCCATCGACGCTTTCAAAAGAAACAAAAAAAAGATTCAGCGGACGGGCCACCATTCACAATTGACTGGATAGGAAAAAAGTAATTTTGCAGTAAAGACAATAAGATAATCAAATACACGATTATTTACAGAAAATCACTGTACATACGGACAGACACAAAATAGAGACAAAATATATTAAAAAATTTCACTCACCCCATGGTTTTGAATTCGATTTTCCATCAGCTATCCCTTTTTATGTTTCGTTCCATAACTATTTTTGTTTTGTTGATGCTGGGTATTGTTTTGTTTGTTACGTATTATTGGAATATTTTTAAATAATATTATTGCGAATTCTTTTTATGAAAATTGGGTGATAAACTCTATTTATTTATTCTCTGTATATGAATGTTTGACTAGTTAATTTAATATAATTTTTTATCTAAATTTTTATTTATCAATAAAGCACTTTCAATTCTTTGATTTATATAAAAATTAATTTTACAAATTCTTTCAAATAATTTTGATATTAAATTTTATAGTTTTAAATTCTGTGCTCGATTGCAGTTATTAAAATAAAATAATACAAATTTTTACGAAAAAGAATTTAATTTCTTTTGGTTTTTCAATATATTTTCCCTGGCGGGATAATTTATAACTAGAAATTACCCGCTCATATAAATGAGCGGAAATATACTGTTGTGATATAATCTTATAATACTCTATCTATATACTTATAAAATACAGATTATGTATGTATGGATGTATGAAACTTTTTTATTTAAAATCTAAAAAAGATATTTAGGAATATGATATAGAATTTTGTTCAGTATCAGTATGGGCATGTCCCTACTTCGCCCTTTTTTTTATTTGGCCCTTTTTTAATGCCCTAGAGAATATAATAACCTAAATCTAAAATAAATAATAAATTAACATTAATAATATTAAAATTATTAATATTAACATTAATATTAATATGTATAATCTTTACTGTGAAAAGTGCTAGTCTGAAAAAGTATTTAAAGTTTAAGCAGTTAAAAGTAAAGTTGTTTAGTTTTTATTACTTGTATTTTTCATAAATTGATATTAAATTTTAAGGAATTATCTTCAGTTAAATTTTTCAAATAAAACATGCAAAATAAAATTGTGATTTTTTTTTTTAATTGACTTCAAGCTAATAGACTTTGAAAACATCAAACAAAATTTATTGATACTGACTTTTTTGGATTATTTTTAGATATCTGTTTATGAATGAATTAAATCTTCCATATAATTGTATATGGATTAAATCTATCTTGCTGGCTATTTATCCAAGCATATTGAAGAACTGAGATCATTTATACTGGATTAATCATCATATTTCTAAAGCAATTGATTTCCATCATTGATATTTAGTCTTCATAATATTGATATTCAAATCTGATAGGCTATCTTCAGAAGGATTTTGATCTATCCTCCTGATCACAATCCTTCAGCTATCTGATTGATCTTATTATGGATATGAGCTCTGGAATGCATTTCTATTTAATATATGCTAAAGTTAGTAACTGGTAAAATTAAATGTCTCATTTCTATCAGATATTGGACTTAGAAGAAAGAATTCCTATACAAATAATCTACAAGAAACACAAATCTTTAAAGCAGGCATACTCTATGTAACCGCCTTCTTTTAAATGTTATTCTAATTTTTGTGTGTTTGTAAGTTACTGAAGCGGATCAATAAACAGACCGAAAATATTTTATATAAAATTTATTTTTTGGGGATTTTATGCCTGCTTTAAAAGCTTGTGTTTCTTGTAGATTATTTAGATTGTAGCAGGTGTAACATTAATTATTGCTGAATTCCTGTACTAGTAAGTGATACAACAATTCTCTTCACTTACAGCTTGTATATAATCCAAGAAAGCTAACGTTTCATTAGAACTGAGTATGTCTGTCACTTCAATTGCAACAACACTAAATGTGAAATTTTGCATTTTCACATTTAGTGTTTTGCCCCTCTATCACTTCTTGTGTTTTACCCACTACACACAATGTCATCAAAGTATATTACTACTCCTTTAATGTCATCAAAATATTTGACATTTGATTCTTGAAAAACATCAAGTGCACATGACAAGCCAAATGGAAGTCATTTGTATCTATATTTTAATCCATCTGGGCTTATCAAAAAGCACTTATTGACAGATTTTTCATCTAGCAGCACTTGATGGAACCTTTCTTTTAAATCAAAGATAGTGTAATATGTTTGTTCAGACAGTTTTCTGATATTTCTTCTACACTGTAGGAATTGCAAAATATTGTTTGATTATTTTCTTATTCAGATTCTGTTGGATCCAAACATAATCTGACTTTCCCATTAGATTTCTCTACTGCTACTAATGTACTAATCCACGTGCTTGGTCCTATTCTTTCAACATATTCTATTATTTCATTTTGTTCTTGTCTCTCCAATTTCCTTTTAATTGTTTGCCTTAATTTGAATGGTATTCTTCCTGGAGGGTCTATAAGTTGGGATGCTGTCTTTCTTGGTTAGTATGTTATGAGTGTCAGGGAATTTGCCTATTCCAGCAAATACTTCTTTATTTTCTAGTATGAACTTGGTTTTAAGTTCATTAGGGCAAGTTGTTATTTCTTGTATTTTCTTAATTAAGTTTAAGGCTACACAAGCTCTTAATCCTAATATTTGTACCTCTAATTTGTCTATCATATAAAAATCTAAGTTGACTTTTGTATTGTTATACTCACATTCCAATCTTGGGTTTTATTTTCTTGCCACCATAGGTCACTAGCAAGACTTTGGCTTTCCTATCCCATGGGTTGTTTTTATCATTTTTAATTTCTTTTCAGTCAAATTGTTTTCTTCTTTTTTATTTTCAACAATAGGAATATTTACATTTGTATCTATTTCAATGTTGGCAAATGAATTTTCAGAATTTGTTATTTGAATAATTTCATCACTAAAACTGTTTTTCATCTTTTCAGCTTCTTTAACAGAATTTATTTCATCTTCCAATGGTGAGTGTGAAGATGGAGATGTTCTTGTATCTTCTAAATCAGTTACCATATCAGTCATAAAGTTATTATGTTCTTCATTATTTTGAAAATTAGTATTTTCATTGGCATATTCCATCTATTAATGGATCTTTTTCATTTTCTGCATTATCTACTTTTTCCAATGTTGGTAGTGATTCTTCTTTTTCTTGATTGTATTCAGCTATTGTTACCAAATCATAACCGAATTTTTTCAGTATTATCAATAACTTTACATACAGTCTCTTCATTATTATTTTGATGAAATATTTATTTTTTTTCTCTTTCTACACATTTTTATTTTTTTTTTTTGTTTCAAATTTTATTGATATATTGGTCATTTCCAGCAAATCAAAATCACTTTGTGTCATTTCAATTGGTTTATGGTTTTGGTTCAGTTAATTTTATTACAGTTATTAATTCCTGTGGTTTTGAAATTTCATCAGAATTTGAAATGTGTATCAGTTCATTATTTTCAGAAATTTTGCATTCAATTAAAACTTCATCCTTTATTGGTATTTCTTTATTTTGCATTTCTTCTATTACAGTGATCATGATCATTTCAGATGATTCAATTTCTTGAGAAATAAACTCCTGATTCAGTTTCACATTTCTATGTTATATTTTCTTCAATTTGAATTTCTGGTCAAGAATTTGCTATATGCGAAGGTTCTGTATTTTCATCTGGTATTCTATAATTTAAAGAATTCTCTTGTGGTTTTAAAAGAGGTTTCAAATAATCTGTTTCTTTAGACAGTTTTAGAGCTGAAACTTCCTCAGTATTAATTTCTTAAAGAAGAGCTGAGACAGCAAGATCAACTAATTTTCTCTGATTATCCATGTCATAAGCTCCTGCTTTATCTTCTAATTTGTATTGATCAAGATTGGCTGGTGATAAAAGAAACTCTTGAGCTGTTGGATGAATTGGACCTATTTCTGAATTAGAGCCAAGTTCAGTTCTCAGAAAAATATCATCTTTTCCATCAAGTGTATTCACTTCAGCTTCATTTTTTTTATGTATTGTGTCAGTCATAATTTTTAATTCATGGCTTGTAGCATAATCATGAAGTTTAGGATCTTTTTAAGTTCCATGGATCTCTTGCTGTTTGTAATTCTTCCTCTAATCTTCTAGTTTTTTTTTACAGCTTCTTCACCAAAGCTTTCTCTCGTGTTTCTCTTTCTTTTTAATGGTGTTTTCAAACCTTCTCTCTTTGAAGCTTTTCTTCTTTTTTACAAGGATCTTCGCTTCCACCAAAAGTGCTTTTTTCTTTTGATTGTGCCATGTTGTATGTTCATATTGTAAGTTAAATCCATGATTAAAATATCTAGTAAACCATCAAGTACAGAAGTGACGAATACACCCACGCTGACGGCCAACTGTCATATACAGTCGATTCTCGTTATCCGCGTATTCGATTGATTATTCACGAAAATTTATTTATAACCACAAAATCGATTTTCGCGGAGCTTTCGCGCTTATTCGCGGACTCCCGGTGAGCGGCGAAAATACAGTTACTATATATTTCCCATAGGCACAATGGTTCAGTATTCGCGAAGAATTTACGGAACGTAACTACCGCGAATAACGAGAATCGACTGTGTTTCAAATACACAAGTGTAAGTGTTGCCAGAGTAGTTCTGATGTTGCCATATAAAACAGGGCCCAGATTCACAAAAGCGTCGTTATTGAACTAACGACAAAATATCGTCGTTATGGGCTTATGGCTCAAAACGATGGTTGTCCGTATTGACAAAGTTTGTCGCAATCAGTAATGACATTAATCGGCGTCATTAAATAACGACGCCACGACCGTGTTGTTATCATCAATTTTAAGATGATGGAAGAGTATTTTTCTCTTTTAGTCGATGAAGAGGACTGATTTATTATTCGAATATATCGATTACCTCGATTCAACTTAATAATATTTTAGTTACCAATCTTATTCGTTTCTATAGACTACCTAAAGATGCGATTTTTAAATTGATAGAACTTTTACCCTATATAGTATACAGAGAAAAGCAAAGCGTTCGTATGCTATAAATCCCATCAAAAACATCTCATATGTAAAAAAATAAGCCAAGTACAGTATTACCGAAACAGGATATTTGTGAAAATTTAGATCGGTTATTTTGGTTGTTGTTGTTGTTATTATTTTCTTAAATCGTCAAACAAGTAGTTGCATCTAAATTGCGACAAATTTAGATGCA
>AYEL01083247.1:0-13891 GCA_000484575.1 Olivierus martensii | reverse complement strand
AATTAATTTCATTATAAGGAAAATAAATGCCCAATTGAAAGAAAAAAACGAAAACATAAAATATGGAAGCCGAAGTATGGGAATGAAAAATGCTGTCTCGAGTCATTGTTTTATTTATAAAATATCCGAATTACTTATTAATTATTGTCTCATATATTACTTATGTATTCAAATGCTCAAATTACTTTTTAATAATTTTAAAATAAGTTAAGTACTTTATATTATACATCTATTGCCCAGATTATTTTTAAAACTTGCCCAAGCAATTTATGAAAATAAAATGTTACTTAATTTATAGAGTAATTTCTAGCATGAAAATTTGGCAGTCTACGTTTCCTTAGCACTAATGGTAACATTGTATTTTTTTCCTACGATATCTAAATACCATTAACTTATAAAACAGTGTGTATTTACAATTTTTTATCCGGCATTATTTTATTATTTTTATTATTTTTTATACAATAATAAATAATTCTGAGTAACCAGTATGATTACTACCTTCGCATAAATTTTAATTATGTATAATATAAAGGGAAAAAAGAATTCTTTTTTGAATCTGTGCCTATACCTCTAATAATAGTCAGTCAGTGACTACTGTACTTGGCTTAGAATCACTGCCGTGCCTCTTGATGTGGAAATACAAGTATTATGTGCACTGAGATTTTTTAGTAATGATAGCTTTCAGTTTGTCATATGAGATAATGTTCATATTAGCTAACAGGACATCAAGAATCATTACAACTGTTTACAATGCATTATGTAGAATATAAAAAAATATATCAGTTTTCTAAATCAGTGGTCTCCAAACTTTTTTGACTGCGTACCCCAACTGATTGAGCAGATATCTATTGTAATTGTTTAAAGAGGAAATAAGGCCTTATGTACCTTAGTTATAAAAATCGATACAGTGGTTCGTCCAAAAAAGGGACATCAGCCAACCATGCTTGACTAATAATATATATGACGATGATGATGATTATTATTATTATTAAACTTATAGTAATCATCATCATCATCATATATATTATTAGTCAAACGTGGTTGGCTTTTTTAGTTTGATTAGTTTTATTTAGTTTGATTAGTTATTTTTTAGTTTGATTAGTGCGGTTTTGATAAATGGGATGTATTGCGAGGATTTATTAACCGCACTAATCAAGAGTTTCCTGTACTTCTAGAGTGGAAAGTGGCGTCATCTGTTGACAAAAAAATATACGAAATACTTTTAAGTAAAAGTATTTCCGTGTTGGAATTTGTAGCAGAGCCGACGTTTATTGGAATGGACTAATACCCAATTCACATGGTACAAAGTGCAAAGTCGCGCTTTAGTACGACTGTCAATACCAACTAAGTCTAACGGTTAGCGACTCTCCAAATCCCAGAGTTCTGCCTGAGCTCAGGTCTTTAACTAAGTTCTAACTTAATACTACAAAATAATTTAATGCAATGTAACTTCCCGGATCTATTACCGTTCACACTAGTTAAACCATGGTCTTTAGATAGAATGGTCTGGACACTCACGCCTACTTTCTTTGTTTAAAGTGTGAACGGTAATTCAGCCAAGGTCAACGGGTGGGGGCCCACCCCCAACGGGCCCTGGACCTTGGGGCTCGGTTTCATCTCTAAGGTGGGCTGCACCCAGTTTTATCTCTCGCATTCCTGCTGAACCGCTCTTCCGATCTTATATATATACTGTATATATAGTAATTATCTTAAATTAACTTAGTACCTGCAAATCAGCCTTACTTTTATTGTTTGATCACTATATTTTTGCAGGATTATGTTTTAACATTTATGCAATACTGAATATTAAATTTTGCTTTTATAATTTAAGACAACTGCTTAAATTTAAAATAAGTAGTGTATACAAAAATGACAAAAATATTGTAATTTTTACTGTTATATTTTTTGATTATGGAAGATAATTTTAAATCTTACTAAATTAATTTCTTAATCAAATTATAGATAAAGAAAAAATTGTGCAAACTGTTTGAAAACTTGTTTATTGCTTCTCGTACTTAATTTTATGTGTTAAGATGAAAGAAAAATCAGTTTTGGATTCCTTTTATATTTATGTTTTATAATTGGTATACCTTTCTTTTCATTTTATTTGTTGCAGTTTCACGATGTTGCATTAAATTTTATATATTTTATACTATAATTATTTTAAAATTCTTCATCTGACAATTTATTATTATTAATTTAACTAATGGCAGATAAAAGATTTTCAGAGTTATGCAACGAGAGTACATTTATTTATTTCGGATTTGATTTTGAATAATGAAATAATAATGGAAATAAATATAAAATTGAATAATTTTTATACCAAAATTATAATTTATTTTTTCTGAATATAAAGCATTAAAAAATTTAAAACAGGTGGCTATTATTATTGTTGTTAATTCGATTCTTGTAAAGTGTTTTGCTTAAAATAAAATACAATATTCTTATTGTTTAAAGTATTACTGAATAGTAATTTAATGAATGAATTATTAAAATTCTCATTTTTTTTACCTTCTGAAGAAACCCCTATATAGCCCTATCTCATCCCATGCTAAATTCAACTCACTTTACGCGATTATTTCATAGAATCAATTAATCGCGTAAAGCAAGCACCTGTACAGAATTTAAAAATTTTCGAACAGTACTTTCTTATAACGGGACAAAATGAAAATTTCAAAATGAATAGTCGTAAGCCTATTTGGCTATGATCAATAGAGGATCATCTAATATTTTAAATATGATACAATGCTTAGTTCTTATTGAAATAGCTTATGTTGGAAATAGCTAGACAACAAACATACGGTAAAAAGAATTATCGATACAAATTAAATAATTACTGTTATTTAATCATAAATTTGTTTAAAAACTTTAATAAGCATTAAATTTATCTAAAATTCATCGTAATTATAAAAAATGTATATCTAAAGTCCTTTCAAATAATTATAATTTATTTACGCTGACAAATTGTTTTATAGATACTTACATTTTAAAATGTGACAATGAACGACCTCCATTTTATAAAAAGGTTATATAGGATTTTTGAAATTTAATAGACATATATGATAGAATAAGGAAAACCTCATCATTCATCGAAAATTTCTTTTGCGAAGTTAGTTAAGATTGATAAATCGATCTTGTGACCTTTTCCATTATTCTACTTTATACTTTTTCGAAAATTAAAAATTATCAGTTTCGGATTTTATTAAAATGATCGATACCAATCAACATTACTGACATAATAAGAAACCTTCATGTATTTTGGGACGATATCTCGCGTAAATGTTATCTGATTTGGATGGAATTTATATATTATTGGGAATCTCTAGAGAAAATAAGTCTATTGAAAATGATCAATATTGGATCATATCTGGCTAGACTGTTGTCTGTCCAAACAATATCTCATATTAAAGTTATCAGATGTGAATAAAATTGATACATTATATGCAGAGCCGGCCCTAGAGTAGTCGGCGCCCTGCTGCAAAGTTCTTTTATAGCGCCCCTATATTTTTTTAAAGACAATAGTGGTTAAATAACTTGTAAGGCGCCCCCCATACGATGGCGCCCTACAAGATTAGCTGTGCATCACTTGCATCGTACCTTGGGCCAGCTCTGATTATAGGGATCCACTAGACTAGGGAATCGTGTATACTAAACAATGATCAAAATCCATTCGTTATTTATTGAATTGGTTTTGATCCTTTTTTAGCGCACACGCTTCCAATAATATAGTGAATCTCATAAGTCAAATACTTAAGAAAATATGTTGTTTGCTATAATTTAGAAACGGCTTTGCTTGGTTGACGATTTGAATTGAAATAAAAACGGTAATGTCAAATCAGCATTTCTAAAGTATAACGAACAACCTGTTTTCCAAATGTTTGGCTCATTTTTTTATATATTAGTGTATTAGGTGTTTTATAGTAAATGTGATTATGAGAATCTAATCAATCGTAATATGAAACAGAGATAGTTTTAATATTCCATACAAATTTATACTTTGTGCAGTTTGCTGCTGCTAATTATAAGCCTTCATCGTTAAATAAATAGCATTTTGAAATAAACTTAAATATTTAGTTATTAAATCTCAAAGTTTCCTGGTAAATAATGTTTCAGCTTGTCCTTGAATGAAAACAAGTACAAACTGTAGAGTATAATGATTGCTGATTTCCGATATGAAACTATAAGATATTCCATATTTTATAGTTAAATGTTAGGAATATTTTAATGGAATCGGAATTTGTAAGATATTTACATAGTGTCGAGTATCAAGAAAAATATACAAAAACATCAAATGCATTAAAACATATAAATTAAATGAAAAAAGAAATTTAATAAATAGAAATATCGATTAGAGAATCAAAATAATGCACTTATGTTAACATGTCAACTTCGCGTGACATGCCAAGCGAGGAAGAAATAAAAATTAAATTAAAAATCACAAATGCTAAAAAAAAATCGTTATATATTGAGAAATCTATAATGTAGACGTGAACAGAAAACAAAACTTAAAATTTATATTAAAATGATATTTAAATTTAAAATAAAAATAAAGTATAAATAATAATCAACATTCATTCAGTTATAGATTTCACATCGTAGTATTATATAATGAAACAAGTTCAAATTTTATTATAATATTTTGATCCAAACTCGTTCAATTTGTTCATTATTTTTATAAAAATTAATGAACTGTTGAAACCATTAAACGGTTAAAGGAGGAAATGTAAAGTGTTGGTCCTATAATGGTTTAATGAGGAAAATTCATTTATTTGATTCGAAAACATTTCAGGATAAAATGAATTTTTTTCTGCCCAGTGCTGTAGTGTTTAATTATGTATACTAATCGTTTGAAAACTTTCAAATAAAATATAAGAATCTAGTAACATAAAAACAATTATTCTATATCAAATTCGATTATTTTAGTCGTGATCGATTAGAACAGTTCTAGGAACATGACTTTCTAAATGCAGTATATGAATGTCCCAAGGGTTAAAACCAAAAGTAGATAGCATTTCCTTTCATTGTACAAATAAAAGTATAGGTATAATTTTTAGAATGGGATTCGAATTCTAAGAAACAGTCTTTTATAAGCCGTAAATATATAAATCAGGTGGTCTATTTCATATAAAAAATGTCTATATAAATTGATAATGCATTTATTAATCAAAATTTCGCATCCCAATTGAGTAAAAATATTAGAATTTTCTACAATTTTATGTTCTAGATTAAAAGTGTTTATACCGATATAGAACAAAATGGTCTGTGCAACCTTATTAGTTTACTGCGGTATTAATCTTAATATAGTGCTGAAACCTTAACGGTATTTCAAGGTTTTCTAATTGGGTGTGACCTGATATTAAAAAATAGGTATACTTATAGCTTTCACCTATGGTTAGTAATACTATAGCCATTAAAAATTCTTTAAACGAGAATAATATGAGTGTGTGATAAATAGTTTTAAAGTTTAGAAGGCCGCCATCTTACAATATTATCATAGGGAGACTTAAAAATTAGGAATTTTATAGCTTGGAGTTTTTATTAATTAATATTTTGCGACTTTTTTTTTTTTAATATTTTGTGAGTCGATAGAAAAATCACATAGCATCACGTAGGGATTTCAAAATTCACAGAATCATAATTATTTACATAATAAAGAATAATCTGCTAAGGTTCGATGTTCTGCGATGATATCGATGACGAACGAACAGATAGACAAAAAAATGAATACATGTAACTATTTTTGTACAAAATAGGTCCTATTTATTTTAAATTTACATAGATTTTTTCCATCTGTAATAGACTATCTGTGATGCGATATGCAATGACGTCAATCTTTTCTTTGAACTGTAGCTATTTGAATAAAAATGCTCCTAGACCTGTAACCAACTTAAAGATGATTATTGATAAAGTAAAAAGATTTTTACAATAAGTTGTTATGTAAATCTATTCATCATTTTGATTCTGTCATATAACAACGATTAATACGGAAACTATTTACGAATGAAAAACGTATTCTATCTATTAACAGCGCGTAGTGACTGATGCTTTCCTTACCCCGAAAACGATAGATATATTTTGTTAATAATAATAAATTGAAAATCGAGTTTACATTTATAACAGCTCATTCAAAATGAGATATTTTTCGTTGTATTTAAATTATAAAATCCTCTCGAGTTTTAATAAAAAAAAAAAAATTCCGAAAATCTATAAATTTAGGAATTCTGGATGTCGTTGCTTTTATCTAATCATAGGTTTGAGATTACACACTTTTTTGCAGATCTATTATTGATTTATATATGTTTATATAATAACTTTATTAAATAAAGAAATCTTCATAATTCCAAGCAGTTTGAATAAATGTCCAGTTTTATGTAATTTTAAAAGATTTATTTAATTTTTTTTATTTGATTGAATATTATTAGAATTTTATTGTTATCTTATGTGATTTACGTATAGTCCCCATTGATGCTTATAGGCATGACAAATTGGAATAAATAAAGTTTAAATGAAGTCTTTGTATTTTGAAAATTTCATTAAACTTTAATTATATACTGTAAATAGTACTTATATTCTATTATATACACATTATATATAGTATACACATAATTATATGTAATATGTATTTATCTAATATACTTCATTAAATTAAAACAATTCAACAATTGTGAATATGTTTTCTGAATCAAGAGTCGTAATATACTTCATTAAATTAAAACAATTCAACAATTGTGAATATGTTTTCTGAATCAACAGTCGAGAAAACTTAGAAATATTTAGAAATTTAAAGATAAAAATACGAATAAAAAAATTTCTTCCAATTTTTTTTTATTATTTTTGTTTGGATCAGTGATTGCCAAACTTTTTTAATTAAGCACTTCTTTATCGATAAAGAAAAATAGCACGCATTCACTCAACAGACAAATTATGAAGGAAAAAAAATCCTGAAAAATTTTTTCTCACTCCTTATGGTATACTTTGGAGACCTCCTTACACTCTCAACTTTGGAGACAGCGGATATAGATGATAATTTGAAAAAAATAGTAAGATTTGAACTATAGTTCATGCAACTGCATTTTAATTCAGTTGATAATTTCTTATGAATTATTGAAAACGCATCATATTCACTTTGATTTTTATATAATAAAATAAACTGAAGCCATCAAAATTCAAAATTAGTTAGCAATCATTTTTTTAAGAAAGAGAATTAAACATATAATTTTTTAATATTTTTCAAATTTTTTGATTACTGTACGAAATTTATAATGCTGTTAAATGAAGAGAATATTATTTTCTTTGGAGGTCATAAAAATTAGTGAGCAAATATTCTTTATAAACGGATATTATTTTTGTTTGCGATTCAGATATAAAGTAATAATCACTCTTATTTGATTTTAATTGAGTACAAAATAATCATTTTCGATGATGATTCGAAGAATTTCCATCGTTTATATTCGAATATTATTTTATATTTCGAAAATTTCCCAGATCCTTTATGATTTATTTTACAAAATTAGATATCAAAATTTCTGTTGGCCCTAGACACTTTTTATAAACATACTGTATGCTCTGTAATTACAAAAATCACTTTTCTATAATCTAAAATATTCCATTACATAATAATCACTCTTATTTGATTTTAATTGAGTACAAAATAATCATTTTCGATGATGATTCGAAGAATTTCCATCGTTTATATTCGAATATTATTTTATATTTCGAAAATTTCCCAGATCCTTTATGATTTATTTTACAAAATTAGATATCAAAATTTCTGTTGGCCCTAGACACTTTTTATAAACACACTGTATGCTCTGTAATTACAAAAATCATTTTTCTATAATCTAAAATATTCCATTACAGTAGAGGAAAAGGGGGTATTATGGAATACCATTTTGTTTTTATAATTTATAAAAAATTCTAAAAGAGCTTATATGGTTTCTCGTGTATTATTACCTTCTATTGACATTCTCATATAACATATCTAGACATGGTTGCCATAGTTTATATATCTATCATGCAGTTCAAAATATTATTCAAAGATGCAAAATTCCATATGGCCCAAAAGGTGTGGGTTAAATGGAATAGTCTTCCATTTCTCATATAATTAGAAAAACAGTATTTTCTTCTAGATACTTTCCAAGAGTATTACATAAATATGTATTTAGAACATTGTTTTATTCAATATTTGTATCATTTTCTATTATGTAATGAAGGTTTTCGCTTAGGCATAACGTTAGCCTACTAGAAAAAATAAAAAAGCCTTAGAATAGTTTATTCACTAGTCTAATTTAGAAAGTGGTCTGCACATATGTCTATTTAAATATTAATGAATCAAACGTTAACTTAAATTATAGTAGTAGGACTGAGCGTGACCATATGGAATAGTATTCCATATTGTCACTACCCATACCATAATATTTGAATGAATCCTATTCCAATAGATGCCAAATCTCTCAAAATAGGAAGAGATATTATGAAAGGTGCTTCCTAAATACTCTTAAGAAATTCAGAAAACAATTATCATCTTACCTGTATTCTTGGCAGATCCGATGATTTCAGATCACGCAAAAATTTTGTATTTGATGAAAACACGTTATCTATTTTAAATCGTCATGCTTCCCGCCGAGGAAACCGAAACTGAGGTCAAAGTATGTCAGCACTTAACGCAAAAATACTGCATTATTACAGTTTCATAACACCACCTCCTCTATGAGAAATCATACTATTCCATATTACCTTCCTATTCCATAATACCCCAAGTTACTCTATTTAGTTTTAACTATTCTGATTTATTTTTCATTAATGGAAAAACAAACATTGTGAAAATTTGAGTTTGGTTATCATATTTCCAGCTATCTTCAAGACAATTTAACTCGAGTTTTAAATTTATTAAACAATATAATTACTGAACTAGACTGATTCTTTATTTTCAATTTTTATTATTATTATTATTATTATTAAATTGAAATTATAGAAAAACAAGAAGAGGAAAAATAAATTATTTTCTAAATTTGTATCTAATTTAGTTGAGAATTATTACTTCGAATATTATTTCAATCTTATTTTTTTTGATTATTTATATCGTATCCAACTTGTTTTCGAAATGCATTCTATCACAATTCAGCAGCAACTGTAATAAAAATAATAATAAAATATTTTATACCATCGAAAATTCCGAAAGTAATAAAAGAGCGAAAACTATAAAATTAAAATACGTACTGTAATCGTTTTGTTTATTTTTCCGTTTCTAAAATAAAAATTATTTCTAGTGGTTTTGATATTGCTGCAATTATTTTGAAATTTTCATCACTCTAAGATACAAAAATCCTGTTTCGCCAAGTAATTTAATTAACACTTCGTGACGATTTTATAAAATTTAACACGTGTACAAATGTTTAATTGAAGAAAAATTACTGAATAAATATTCAATTATTATAAATATTTATTTTATTTCCTTAATAATAATTTTTTTTTTCTCGTGGGAAATTATTATTCGTACGGAAATAATTGTATTTATTCAAATAATATGCGATCACCTGACAACTTATAATTCAGATTTCTTGAAATATTTCTCTATTAAATGGTACTCTCTGTCTCGTCTGACCTTGATTTACATCCCTTTTCCTCCCTCTCACCATAAACTATCCATGGAAATCAAAAGCCGTGTCTATTCGCACCTTAATATGGGTTTGGATAGATGAAGGCCTCACTTCCAAACAAAGACGTTACGCTAGCTCATAAACGCATGCGCAATCGTCATCGGAAAAGTAGGATTTTTTTCGGATGAAAAGCGTGTAGTTTATAAAAGATCAACAGAACTCCGGAGATATAAAGAATGTAAAGAACATTCCGGATGGTTAATTAATGGTGAGTGAAATAATTTTATGTGTATCTAAACGTCTTATACGAATAAAAGTAGAGCTGATATCAGACAGGTTGTTCCTAATTTTAGTTTCTCCGTGATTTCACTCGTTAGTCATGTGGCCTTGACAAGCTAATGTTGTTATGTTCCTGAACTTGGCTTGTTATTTTGTTTTCTGATTTACTGTATCAAAAAAATTAAATGGGCGTATATCGATCGAAATTTAACCTAACAGATACATTTTTAAATGGCTAAACAATTGTTCTGTTCTTACCGTTTAATGTATAACAGGATAAATTTGAATAAAAATTATTTTGAGCATTTTATAGTTTAAAATTATCTCATTCGTTCTTTTATAATTGATATCTTTTTTTTTTAATTAAATTTTATGGTTGTTTGTATCCAGCTGATGTTATTTTTCTCTGAATTTTATTTTATGAGTTTATCTGATGGCTTCGTGTGATAGCCTTTCCACCTACGTATCAACTAGTTTTAATGATGTATTAAAATTTGAGATTTGTGACAATAACTGGCACATCAGTCTAAAATTCAATTTCGAATAAGTTTTAATAGACTTTCTAACCTCAGTAACAGAATTTTGATCATTTAAATCGATTCGCTTTCGACTTAAAGAGATATCTTAACTTTTATTTCTTCAATGCTGATAAACAGGAAATAAATTGTGTAAGATTATAAGTTCGCAACTGATGAAATGTTCGAAGAAAAATACTGTAATGATAAAAATGATGGATCGGAAATATACTGTTCCGTTATATTTTTCTATATTACAATAAACTTTCAGGTTTGCTTATCGAGTGATTGTTTTATTGTTTAGTCTTTAAAAACTTTTAAGACATTTAAAGAAAGATTTGAATTTTATTTGTTAAGAGTTCAAGCTTTTCTCTGTAATTTCTTACTACATCATTTGAGTTTACTTTCAAATATATGTCAAGAAAAGATGAAAATTTTATATATTTACTATATCCATACAGATTAATTGATTTAATTACTAAAAAAATTGTGAATAAATTTCCATTACCTTTATAATTCGGCCGATATCAGTCTTATGCTGTATCAAATTACTATTTATGTACTTATTATACGATATAAATTTTGTTTACGAATCTTTCTAGTTTTAAAATTTATTTTATTTTTCTAATATCCCAAAAATTCTTATTTTTATTATAAAAAGGCATCCAGAAACTTTCACCACAAAATAACATTGTACTAATAGGAATGCATTATAGTTAATGAAACAAATGAGTTACAGTAACCATAGTATGGTTGCCATAAAATACGAATTATCCAATAATTTAGATTATTGCGTTATGTGTATTTATGGGTATTTTTATTTACTTGCAGTTTTTCTAAAATCATAAATCGCTCTAACGAGATTATCATAGATCTTAGTGAATGTCCCAATAATAACATTGTTTACAATCGGATCTCTTATGTATGGTATGTGATTCACTAGGGTGACCTGTTGCGAGAAGGTTAAAGCAGTAAATACTGTAAACAACTTTTTCTCCGGATGAGGGAGAGTCAGTTTATAGCAGTTTGTATTAGTCTCAGAATGATGTTCATTTGACCTGTGTGGAATGCATTATAGTTAATGAAACAAATGAGTTACAGTAACCATAGTATGGTTGCCATAATATACGAATTATCCAATAATTTAGATTATTGCGTTATGTGTATTTATGGGTATTTTTATTTACTTGCAGTTTTTCTAAAATCATAAATCGCTCTAACGAGATTATCATAGATCTTAGTGAATGTCCCAATAATAACATTGTTTACAATCGGATCTCTTATGTATGGTATGTGATTCACTAGGGTGACCTGTTGCGAGAAGGTTAAAGCAGTAAATACTGTAAACAACTTTTTCTCCGGATGAGGGAGAGTCAGTTTATAGCAGTATGTATTAGTCTCAGTTAGAATGATGTTCATTTGACCTGTGAGGTTTTTGAGGTGAATTCTAACAAGTAATTTCAAATCCACTTTCGATATTCAATAGGATCTAAACCATTGTATATTTGAGAAACCGTAGGGCCCAAACTGCGGTGAGTTGGTCCATTAAGACCTTTGAATTCCATTTTATGTGCTTCCGGAATTTCTTAGGATTAGAAAATAGTAATCCTTTAAAAAACTTTAAAATCAGATAAAAATCAATAGAAAACAACTGTTAGAATTTAATTTAATATAAATAAAACATTAATAATAAAATATTAGACACAAATATATAAGGATAGAGGTGATAAAACATACCATATTTTTTGAATTTTTTTGTTGTTTTGAGACTTAAAACGCTAATATATGATGTTATTGTTTTAACCTTTATATCTATATATATATAAATCACGAAGATGAGTAAATGATTAAATAAACAAATATTTTTTTTACATAAAATAAACAAGGATTCTTGAAATTGTGATTCTTTTCTTTTTCTTAAAGAAAGTCAAAAAGAAGCTCAAATATCAAACATCATATTAAATGCTATTTAAACAGTTTTTTAAATTTGATGAAGAATCATATTTTGTATGTCTTGGTGATGGAGAAAAAATTTATAAAATAATACTTAACATTGGCTTATAATTATATATATTAAGCTTTTTTCTTCTGGTAGTTTTTATTTTAGAAAAAGTAGAACTTCCAACTAGACAGAATTATAGAATTTTTCGAGATTTTTCCGTATTTTTGTGAATTTTAATAAATTAAAACTTCTTTAGCATATAAGAAAATGTAATAATTCTACAAAATCATCTTCGTGTGAGAAACAATTTTATAAAATGTTCAAGATATATTTCACTGTAGAAATAAATGACACGATCATTCTTTAATGTAACGAATTAGTAAATATCTGATATTGTTTTGAATATTTAATGTAAGTTATATTTTATGAATATATAATATGTCCTTCTTTACTGTATGTATCTGGAAGGGAAACGTAGAAAGTTTTAAATCTGGAAAATTACCGCAACTTACAATATCGTCGTCATTAATTTTTAACAATTAGCAGTGTTATTAATTTTAAGATCATAAAACTAACGATTAGAAAGCAGAGATAAAATTATGGAAATGGGCATAAAATTTAGAAAAAACAAAAGCGGAAAGACGAAAGTAAAGCAGGTCAGTTAAAAAATAGAGGTGCAGTGCAAATGTGCGTTTTAAATTTCTATAAGTTGAAAAATAGAAAGAAAATGAGAAAATTAAAAAAAGTAATTGACTAAATCGTCTATACAAGAACATCGTTATATCTGAAAGTAATTGTGAAACTTGAGGAGGAAGCATGAATAAGACTTGATTATTTGTGTATCGGGCACATAATCTAGTAAAAAAAAATCAAAATAAATTTCTACTTCGGACCATAGAATATATACAGTGCATATACTATAATCTAAGAGAATTATCTTTCCCATGTTATTTTGTCCATGCAACATAGTATGATTTGTTCTCTTAGCAAAGGAAATCCGTGATGAAAACTTTAAAACTGAATCATTCTTTTATTTACAGTATACAGTATTAGAATCTTTTCGGTGAAACGGGATTCGTAAATGGATTAATCAGTGAATTTCCTGTGAATCTTGACGTTTTTAAGATATAAATTTCCATGAGTTAATGTTTTTTTTAGTCGAGATATAGATCTTTTAGAAAGATATAAATATATATAAACATTTTATAATTATTATCATTTCCGGTGTAGTTGTCGATACTCCTACGTCAAACGATTTATAATTGCTCACTTCTGCACAAAAAGAATTTTAAGAGATTTTACATTTGTAAGGTTTTAGATTAAAAATGATTTCTGAATGAATTTGAGAAACACCACTAAATAATTTGTTAATAAGCGTGCAGCAAGTAGCATGGCAAAAAAAATAATTTTTTTCTGTTTGCTTTGATTACTCTTACTGGGAATATTCAATACTTTTCATTTATTTGTTGTAATATTATTATTATTATTATTATTATTATTATTATTATTATTAATTAAAATAATTATATATATTAAAAATAAATAGCCAGACGTCC